>JAQFYM010001195.1:0-37740 GCA_034694785.1 Agrenia bidenticulata | reverse complement strand
CAAAAGATTATGTCGCAAAAATTTGTACAATTTGCATCAGTTTTGTAGAATAAAAATATGTAT
The DNA here is from genome assembly GCA_034694785.1 of Agrenia bidenticulata. Taxonomy (NCBI): domain Eukaryota; kingdom Metazoa; phylum Arthropoda; class Collembola; order Entomobryomorpha; family Isotomidae; genus Agrenia; species Agrenia bidenticulata. Next base: position 37,677 of record JAQFYM010001195.1, on the reverse strand, counting down.
TTTTTTAATTTTCTACGGCTCGGCTAATACAATATAAAAAGCTACAAAGTAGTGTAAAAATCAGCTTAATTTTGTTTGCTTTATATGCAAATGTAACTTGAACCCCGTGTATAGTTTTTTTCTTCTTTCATGTATTTATGTGCGATAGCTTTACGATAAAGATATCATTCTTAAGATAGAATAATTAAATTACATTTCACATATTTATATACTTCTATAAACAACAACCATGTGCACACGCACGCATAGACAGTGTTTTTTATTACGTTGCTTTTCTATTACGACAAAATTTACGGGTTTTAATTATTATAAGTTTTGTATTCTTTGTACTCATTGTACAAAAAATACAGAAAAAAAAATAAGTATTGTATACTTAGCAAGAATACTAAAATATGGCAAGAATTAATAGCGTTTTAGAATTTAATGAAATGCAAAACAATATACTTCGCTTAAGTTTTTAGCGAAGTATGTGAATTAAATAAATACAAGTTATACTGGAATTAACTAAGTAAAAAAAATACTTAATAGTCTGGAAGTTCGTTTGTAGTATTAGTTATACGAGTTTATTATTGAATGTCTTGATTTTTAATGTAAAAAGACTATATTACCTTTTTCTGACATGAATTTACAAAAAGCATAGCCAGAAAACAGTTTTTAAACAGACCAAAAAATGATGCTAGACAAGTTTATGTGTGTGTAACGTTTTATATCCACTGGAAATCCGTGTTGGGCAGTGGGTAATTTTAAACTGCTGTACTAATAAGAGGAAGGGTGCAAGTTAACCCTGCGGGCAGTAGCGCGCTATGAGGGGAGCAAAAGCATAGAGCCTTCACTAAGGCCATTGACAAGAGGCTCATTTGTGTTTCTATCCTAATAAAAATAATCATGACGAAAAGCAGGTCATTTTTAAAAATTAAAAAAACTAATTAGTTTTTTTAACTCAAATATATTTTAAACAAATGAATAGGAAGTCGTTTATGCACTCTTTGGTATTTTTCCAGCTGAAAAAGCGTTCTTAGTCCGCCTCTGCCTGCGGGTATACTTGAACCACGGGTACATGCAAAGAAAAAAAAGTGTAATATTATGCCCATACAGGTATTTTGCATATTTCTCTTTTTTATGACTTCACAATATGTTATCTGACTTATGTTGTTAACGAAATGCTTTCATAATCTAAATCATCAAAAAAAAATGCATTTGTATTGATTAGTTTAATTAAGAAATAAACTAACAAATATTTCGCCACTTGAATGGTATAGAATCAAACTTGAAAAGTAACTGATATAAAATTGTATAAAAAACAGAACTTAACTTGAGCAATTTGTGTCTGGTTACAATTTTAGCAAGAAAAATGGCCTTGCCGGAAATTGTACTAATTTCAAGAGAGGTAATATTTTTTGTTTATAATATGTAACCGGCAAAATTTGAATGGAGATGAGCAAGCAGTTTTGTTGCTGTATAAGAAAAATACAGAATAGAGTGTCGTTTTGCACGGAGTGCATTAAAGAAAATATGTCAGTTTTTAGTTTAACTTTTAGACAAAGAAAAATAAAAACTAGTATTCTATGCAATATTTCAAATTTAGCAACTTTTTTATTCAATTTACATAGTAGATTTTACACATGTTAATATTTGATATGTAGAAAAAAATAGAATTCTATACGTAATGAGACTATCTATTTACACATTGAATCGTTATGTTGCTATTGATTTTTAGATATGTTTTTTACGGTAGGTTTGGGCGAATGATGATTCAAAGTTGTACAGGAGTTTTGGTGAACGCATTTTTGTAACAATAAAATAAATGATGAATAAATATTACCGAATGTGCATTTGCATTGAAAAAAAAAATGCGTTTTAGACTCTATTTACGCGCTACTACAGAAGAGACGACTTTTACAATATAATGTAAAGCGAACAGCACGCAATAACTTAACAAACTATAGGCTTGTTAATTAATAGGTAAAAATGCACAGTGGCAATCATTTGTAATAGTAAACATTTACCTAGCTGTTGTTTTTGGCTTGTTGTGGGTCGCAATATGTTACAAAAGTAAAAACTATGTAAGGTTTTTATTAAAACTCTGGTTCAATAATGTATATGATACTATTTTTTGAATTTTCTATAATACTGTATAGAATTTAACGTCATGCATACTAGTTATATACTTTTTATTGAGTTGATAATCCTTATGCTTTTTAGTATGCTAGTAAACAATTTATTGGTTTTTAAATGTATCTTTTCATGTTGATTTATCACGGGATCCAAGCTGTATACTTGTTTTCTGTAATTTAATAAATTAAATTTTTTTTGGATCAATTTCGCTTGTATGGTCTTGCTATATTTCTTGACGTTACAAATTCATAAGTATACACACAAATATGCTCGTAAGTTGCTATATACGTTTTATTATCTTTTGCTGCATAACTGTGCAGTAAACGTTTTTTTGTGCGAAACACTTGAGTTTATTGTAAACAGTAAGGTCTAATAGAGAATGGAGTGTGGACAACATACATATATAACTATTACGTGGTACTCCGTAATTTTTACGTGTTTTTTTTTGCTTTTTTCTTTTTTCCTGGCAGATCTGCATATTTCTGACAACTTTCTTTTAAAGCTAAAACTAACAGCAATTACTGTAGTAATTTTCCTCTTCCGCATATTTTGTTTTAACCCATTGTATGTTGCAGTTACTAGCTTTGTTTTTTTATGATGCATGGCTGGCCTTTATTTATGCCGTAGTTATTTATTTGGTATAAAAATGTTTTCTTGCACATTAAATAGTACCATCGAGTGTGCTTACAGCTATTTCTTTATTAATTCTTATTTGTTTTTTGTGGAGAGGCTACTACAATAATGAAATACCCGAGGGTAAAGAAATACCCATGATTTAAATAAAACAAAACACAATTGTATAGCACAAATACATCCGGGGGTGAAAGTTTACTTTTAATGCTTTCTACGGGGTTATAAAAAGTTCCATACTGGTACAAAAAGAAATAAAAAAATTTGAAGGCTAGAGTAGTGGGTACACACAATATATAAGATTAGTCAATTGTCGTATCGAGGGACGAAAGCAAGTTCACATTTAATATTTTCAATTAATAAAAAAAACGGTAATTCTGCGATTCAACCTAGTTTAAATTAAAAATAATACATTTTACGGCTTTGAAATACCTTTACAAAATAAAAATCCTACTAAAGCTAATTTATTTTTCAAAAAAAAATGTATAAAACACATATAATGGCGTAAAGTGTAATTAAATTTTTTTCTTGTTAAACTAGTTATTCCGCATAATATATTTTACGAAAAAGCATGTTTTTTTTATCAGCGTGTGTATTTTATTCAGTAATTATGTAGAGACAAGATCAAAAAGGCATATTACTGACTGAATAGAAAAGATCAATTTTTAAAAATCAAAATGTTTGAATAAACGCGAATTTCTACTAAAAAAAATATAGTACAAATTACAGAACAATTAAAAAGTAAATTGCCGTATTTAATAAGTTTTACATTTGAATATCCGTATTAAAAATTTATAAATATATAAATCTTACGATAAATGTAGTTTTGTACATTTTTTTTATTTTCATTTTAATATTTTTTTTTAAAAAGATTTATTCTTTTTAAAATAAGTATACAAAAGCACGCATTTTATACTGTTTTTTTTGTTGTAATTTGTTAATTGTTGTAATTTGTTTATTGTTCGTATGGATATTACTTAAACCTACAGTTTAAATATTTAAAACCTATTTGATTTTTTTATACGACAAAAGCATTTTTGGTAACACTCTTTTTCAGGAAATATACTATAACAAAATATAGGCGTATTTATGCAAATATGAGCGTTAAAGCATATGAACCAAAGACCTTAGAGCAACTGGGGGATAAAACACAAAAAAAGCTATAAGCGAGGTAGTAGAACAACCAATCTTGCAAAGTTTTTTAGATTAAAGTAGTAATATTTTTATGAGAACAGAATATAATTACGTAACTTGCGCCCGTTATTAAATAAAAATACATAATATAACATAAACGTCAATTGTTTGCTACATAGATAAACGTCATAGCAACCGCAATAAAAAAGTTGTTTCGTTTCTGTTTATTTTACTTGCATATGACACGTGTAGAAATTAATATGCAGTGTTTTTTGTATATAATAATTTGTATAAGAAACAATAAGATGACGTCTCGATGTGAAAACCTGCTACTAAGTTGCAAAATCTCGTATACGATAGTCTTGTCATTGCATTTGGCACAGCCGAAAGCTGTATCTTATATATTTGCTTGCATTTAAACACATTTAGATATACAAAAATATGCATATTTGCGTGTGGTTAGTTATTAGAAGTGAATATCTAGACTTATTTATTAAATTTTTTTGTAAAGAGCAATAAAAAACTAAAACTTACAAAATCTTTCCTAGACTAAATATCGATTTATAGAAGTAAAAGTTGATTTTTTCTGCTTTTTAATTGTACATTTAATTTCTGTATTTATATATAACCAATTTGTTTGGTATGGATCTCTATTTTTTACTGCAAATGTTTATTGTTTTCTTTCTTTCTGGGGAAGAAAAACAATAGATTTACTTTTTAGTAAAATTAAAATGTCTTTTTGCTAGACCTTTATTGAGCAAAATATCTTTGACAAAAATTGATTTTTTTAGCTAAATAATCTAATGATTATGAAGGCAAATAGTTATATACAACAAAAAACAAGAAAAATTATGACATAAAACTGGTAATGACGTATATAAAATAAAGTTTAGCTAGAAGCTTTTCTGTCAGATAATATCATTATTATGATTAAGTTTGCTACGCACAGGACAACTTAATCATGTATTTCTGTATCGTTTTTCTGATTTTGTTCTTTTTATTGCATGTGAGCATTCTAGATTTTTAAGAAAATATTTTGTTGTACCATATTGTAAAACGTAAACTATGCATTTTGAAAACTGTAAAAATGTAAGTAGCTTACACAAACAAAAAAAAGAGTATACAGTATTGTTTACACATTACAGAACATTGTGCTGGAGTTTTGGCACAACTTCCAAACAGACTATAAATAAATTACTTAAAAAGGCGAACAAAACAAGTTTACTGCTTTAAAAAACATAATTGCTTGATGTGTTATATTTTTAAATCTATAAGTAAATGTAAATAAATAAATACACAGAACAAAATATGGACTAGATTATAAATTTTTCTTAATGATTATTTATGAGCTAAAGTGTAGACTTATATGTTTTAAACACAAATAAAGTAAAAAAAAAACTTTTCGTAAACCATATGAAAGCCTGCTGGATCAAAATGGAGTTAACCCGTATTTATTTATAAAAAATTCGTGTTCTTATGATAGATTCTGTCATTTGCGACTCAAACAAAATCCGCCTATTAAGAGTTACTTCGTGCATTACACGGATTTTTACATATAAAGTAAAAAAATGTACGCAAACATTTATATTCTATGTTTCAATTATATTGCGTTATTATTAAGCCTTTTTTACTACATCTAAACAGAAGACTGGTTTATTCTAGAGTGACGATAACTAATATACATGGCATTGTAATAAAAAATACGAGTTTCTATACCATTATATGCGTGTGTTTTTTCATTACGTAAAAAATAAATACCACAAATATATGTCACTAACAACTAATAAAAGATAAAAATTTACATAAAAAATTTTATTGTGTAAAAATACACATATAAATAGCTGTTTTACCTGCCATTTATATATTTTTTTACATTATTAAAAAATATAAAAGTATTTTTTTGGCCGTTTGAAAAGTTTTTGGTGTGGTTACAACTAGTGGCGTAGCATAAATAAATAGACAGGGGCGTGTTTTGCACCAAAAATAGAAATGACTAATTTAAAAAAAAACGAGAAAAGTTTTTAGGACGTGTCTGAAACAGCTAAAAAAAAAGCATTTTTTACGCAATAATAAAAAAGGCCTTTTCTGTTACGAACCATAACAGTAAACTATATTTTTAAATCCTTTTTCGAAATAGAAAATAAATAGATTAAATATTTTTTTGCTCATAATTCGCAACAGAAAAGCACATAAACTTAAAGCAAATCTGAGTGAGGCTATGCTTTTGCATTATTATTTGCGAAAAAATGCAATAATCATCTTTGTTTGCAGTTTCTTATGTAATCATCTACTTTACGCGTTTCGAAGATATTTTATCCATAAAAACTACATATAAGTTACAAATCAACTACAGATAGATTAACAGTGCATTTTGTAAAATAAACCAACACTACGTGACCAATTTATACTTACATGGCTTTCTAATTCTGCAATAGTAAGCTGCAGGCAAAACACATTTTTGATATAAATAAGGCTTTAATTGTTGATTTAAATACTGATATACATTAAAAACTAGGGTTTTTACGACAAAAAGCCTAGTAATAATTTGAAGGGTACAGTGGGCGCCATTGGCGGAACGCTAGTAAAAATGCAAGTACACAGAGCAGATAAACGTTTCTATTCAAACAGTAAGAGTTTACGTAACAGTGTTACTAGCCTTTATTCATCAACTATGTCTGAGTAGATTTTTACAGCGCCAGTCGCAGAGCCTGTCGCTAATTCTGCACGAAATAAAATCCGGAGCCGAATCGTTAAAATTTATGCCTGTAATCCTGGGTTTTCGGGGGTTCGTAAATATATTGCCTTTTGTAAAAAGTGTAAAAACAATTTAATTTGCATTTTATAACACGGATTTTTGTAAGTAACAGCGGAAAAAACGTAAATATTAATTTACTGTTATTTTTTTGGCAACAATAAAGTACTTATTCGTTTCACAAAACACAAAAAACTAACTGCATTGCATGCTTTTTTTAGAATTCAATTCTTCATCGATGTAAAATTACGAGTTCTTCTTATTACGAATCTTTAATTTAATTGTAAAAAAAATTGCATTCGGACTTTATGTTACTCCAAAAAACTACGCAGCTTATTATTCGCTTGTGTTGTACGGCTGTTGTTTTTTTTTCAAAATGGGTTTGAAGTGCATTTATGCATTTTTTGTAAAAGTCCAAAAGCAATATCGTGACGCTATGCGCACGTGTTTTGAGAATAAAGAAAACTTATGCATGTACATTACAAACGTCACAGCCTTCATATACAGCTCAATTGTTTTGATGTATATATGTATATTCTTAAGCAGCAATGAAATTTTACAAGCCATTTTATCGAAACCTTTTTTGGCAGGAAAAAAATATTGCACAATAATTACGCTATTATGCAAAAGTAATTTTTTTTGAATTTGCTTCACAACGGAGCAATTTTTTAAAGACGAAAATGATTTTATACAACAAGCGTAAGACCGCGCGTTCTCGTATGAATGAAAATGCACTAATATAAACAAAACCTTTTCTTAAAACATTTATGTTGCAAAATGCCATATATTGCATCTATTGTGACATACAATACAGTATCCCAATTTGCAAATAAAAAGTTATTTAGACACTGTCTTTGTTTTTTTTGAATATAGTTATTAATAAAAAAAAATAGGGTTACTGATAACAATAAGATAAAATAATGTATTGAATATACTGCAATTGCACAATATATTGCAATACGTATATTTTAGCGCAAGAGCGTAGCAATCTGCATGCAGCGTAGAATGTTGTTTTATTATATGTACTTTAATTTTATAATATATATACCCAAAAACATATATTTACAATATATTATTCTGTTGTGTGGTTGGCGTTTGTTGCTCATGATACCAGTAATCCGCGTGCGCTGTACCTACTGCGCTCTTACACTCATTTATGAGGCGTAAGTCGGCAAAGCCGGCTGTAGCCTTTATAAAAGAAACAAGAGACAGGGCAATGATTTTTGTGCCAAACATAGATCATGTGTGTATTTTTTCCTGTTTAGTAACATGTTGATTAGTGTACGAAAATGAGTAAAAGAAAATACAAAACAATAGAAAAAAAAATGCACCAATATATATGCATTCTTTAGCTATATAAAGAGTAAAAATATTGCAAAAGAGGTTTCAAAATATGTCACGTCGTCGTTTCTAATTTGCGTCTGATAAAAGCCTGGTTCATTTAAAACTCCCCTTATAGAGGTAGACGATTAAAACGTGCAGTCCCCTCGACCAAACACAAATACCGTCATCGAACTTACAAAAGGTACCCTTGCAGTGTCTGTCCCGCAAAAGCTTAGTTGAAAGACGAAACAAGCATGAAGGATACGTCATGATGGGATTAACTTTTTTGGAACGCACAGATGAATTTATAACTATGTCGCATAGTCCAAATAACAGCAGTAGAAAATTGCAACCGGCTGTGACAAAAATTCAAGTGTACTCATATGCGCATGAGAAGCACAGATCCAAGTTGATATATAGATTTAGATAATTTTAGTGGAGTGCTGCACATAGAACAACACCACGTTAGTTAACCTCGTTTTCAAAAAACAAATTAGTAGATTACATGACACACATAAAACATGTCGCCGGTGAACGTTAAACTACCGACGAAAGAAATTATCAAACACATAAGAGAGAACAGACTACCTACACAGATACAAAAAATGTTATATGCGGATAAAGCAAGACTAGATGACTTCTACGATTAAGTCAGCGATGGTAAGATATACAGACAAAGAAAACAAGGCGAATATTAACAGACAAAAATTTAAAGAATCTTTGGAAAAAAGGCAACAGAACATCATTAAAAAATGCGAATTATATGTAAAATTGCAGTGGCTGGCACAAATATGCTATACTAAGAACAACACAACATATGTTAATTTTTTGGCATGTTATAACTGTGGTAAATCAAGGCATTATGCCGGCGATTGCTGTATAAAAAAAGTATTTGCAATCAAAAAAAAGCGAAAAAATAAGATCAATAATACTACATACTTGTAAACTTTTATATTATAAGTTTTTTTGACACAGGGGGAATCCACAGCTTAATATGTAGTAGTGCTCTAGATGCCTTCAATTACACATTATGTGTCGATTGCAATCAAACAATTACCTCTAGCGGATGCCAATACTTAAATAGCTACGACTTATATCGAGGCAAATGTTGGTGACCAAGGCAGCGAAAAAATGAAAGATGATTTTTATTTTTAAACAATAATATCCCGAATATTCCATAAAATAATCAAATTTAAATGCCCAATCAACGCAGTAATGAACGCTTCATTTGCAATGAATGCTTGAAACTAGGGCCAGCAGTCCGGCAAATTGAAAATAACCGATAAGAGCTTCAGAAGAAAAAAAAACTTTTGAGGTCTATGTATGGTGGCTTTTATAGTATAGATTGCTATTATATAAAATTCTCGAAGCTTCACCCTGTGGTTTTATAGTACAAGGACAATACAGAGTTTAGGTTTCGGTAAGTTTAAAAAAAAGTAAATGACCTTATGTCTCAAGACCACTCTGAAATACCCAGAATACTAGAACTATAGTATGCTTTGCGAGCATGAAGTATTTTTCCCTAACCGAAATGAAGCATTTTTTTTCAAGTCGATCTAAAAGTAGAAGATCGTATAAAAACAGTCTTTTATACAGGAAATAGAGTAATACTCTTTGTTCGATGCCACAGGGCTTGAAAAATGCCTTAGCAGTGTTGTAACCTTTTACGAATCATATTTTACATTATCATATTGACAAAACATGTCAAGTATATATCAATGATATACTGATAGGGCAAAAGGTTTGCGGAGCATACTAAAAATTTAATGGAAATGTCAAAACCAATAATATAAATGTATTAATCAGAAATAAAGAGAAGAAAATATAAAAATACTAGAAAAAGATTACTTCTATAGGGTTCGAAATCAGCAAAAATGAAATAAGGCAAAATCCAAATAGAGCCTAGAAAAAAGAACTTTTCCTAGGCTAGGGACTAAAAAACAACCACGTATTTTTTTTTTTGCTTATTTAAAATGATAAATATTCTTATAAGATATAACAAGTTACTGCAGTGAATTTCACAAATTACTTATTAAAGATGTTAAATTAAATTTAATACTTTTTTGGAGATGTACTTTGATAGAAAGATACTATATTTGATACTGAATAAACACATCACATGCCAGACATACATAAGTCGTTTGAATTAGGTGTCGATGCAAAAAGCATTTCCTTTCGGGCTATAAGTACGCAAAAAAGGTAGGTATTTAATACATTAAGCCTATTATATTGATGTCGGAGGTTGTAAATACAAAAAATGAAAAAAGGGGTCTGGCGGCTCTGCGGGCTATAATGAGATGTAGGCATTTTGGTATAAAAGGTGACTTTCTCAAGACTGAATAAAATGCAACTACGTTTGATAAGAAGAAGAGACCCATTGGAAGCCATCAAGTTATATGTGTATTTAAGCAAAAAAAGCAATTCACATGTAGCTGTAAACATAAACCAGGAGAAAGTATGCTAGAAAAAAGAGACTTTCATTAGATCGTACATAAATATTAATCCTAACGAGAAAGCAAAAAAAATACTTTTTTGCTACAGGGTAAAAGATTTTTGACAACAAAATTTAACAGGCTAAAACACCAAAGATATATGGATGATACGGTAGATCCACGAAAAAGGAGCGCTCCGAGAAAAAAAACATTCTTGATCGGGTAAAACACACTAATTTTAGGCTCAGATGAGGAAACAAAAATCACGTGATAAGTGTATGGAACATGTTGTGCATCTAGAAAAAAAACAATAAGTGCCACTTTATAAATGTACAATTGGCGGGCAAAATAAAGGAAGAGACATGATACGGTAAACAAAAAAAAATAGATAGTGGTCTTATTGACTTTTATACATGGCGAATTTAGGGCAACAAGTACGAAGAAAAACTTCCAAAGATGGTTTTCTTTTCTGTTTTAGTGTTTTTCGGTATTTTTTCTGTATAGATGAGAATCGAAAACGTTTGCGAATACAAAACTGGGATATTCAGATGTTTGCAAAAAAAAAAGCTCCCTTACAGAGTACTGAATTCCCTTCTATCAGAAAGCAACGGAAGAGATGAATGGGAGATACACACATTCAAAAATTCACTTTCAGAATGAATGATGCTACTAGAGTTTTACTTACAAAGGGTTTTAAGGGCATAATGATAGACAACGGGTCAATAAAACAACGCCTATAGAAGCTATGATGCCAGAAAATAAAAAACGTTAGAAAGACTATACAAAATGTAAGAAATAGTTTACAAAAAAAAATAAAGATGACACGCTTCTTAATGTAGGTGATTTAGTACACATAGACAATAAAAGTAAGAAACAAAAGTTAAAGTGTTATACAGTATGCAAGGCATACTTTCAGACCGACTAAGCGTTTGTGTCGTTGACATGAGTAGCAAAAAGCAACTGTAAAGTTTAGCGGCATATAACCTAGTTGAAGAGTCGCTACCACGCAATAATGAGGCACCATAGGCTGCAGCCATAGGCTACCGCGTCCTTTTTTTTCATTGCTGCGGCGGTAGTCGGCGAAGCCGGCTGAATACTCATCAAAGAATCTAACGACAAGCAGTAAGTTTGTGCCAAAAAAAATGACGGAGTCTAGATTCTGTATAGAAAACATGTTGATTGATGTATACAAAACAGTAAAAACAGATTACTAGCATTTGATAAAGAAGTACACCAATGATAATACATTCTTAAGCTATATACAGAGCGTAAATACAAAAAAAAAAAGATTTTTATATAGTCTTATTGTCATTAACAGTATGTTTTCGAGCTTAAGCCCACGTTATCTAAAAAATGCTTTCTTTGCGACTTTTAAGTAATAAAAAATGAATAATGTTATAGCGTCAATAGATATAAGTGTATAAATTCTAAGTCAAAAATAACACTTAATCAATCAATACTTAAATAAAAACTATTTTACTGCGTCTGATTTTGTTGCTTAATAATCTATGCAACAAGAATTATTAATTGTAGAAAACAAAAAGCTATTAGCCGAACGTGTGATAGTAATACTCTAAGCTAATTCTTTAGTGTACTGCAAACCTTTTGCGTAATGTAAGAGCTATTGTTCAATGTACGTATTTTTAGATTTTTTTTGGTTTTGCAGACTTTTTTTGTTGTTGAAGTTACCAAAACATGAATTTGTAACATAAGGTAATTGAACAAATGATTTTGGGCTAGCTTTACGTAAGACATTGAGTGTGCAATGGCAGGTATATACATTTTCGTGCGTATAATAGACTAAAAAATTTTCTGCTTATAGCATAAATGCAACGTTATAACACTTAAATTCATACTATTACTTTTTTAATTACAATTCAGTTTAACAAAAACTTTTAGTGGGTAAGCTACGACCAAAAGCATTCACCATATTTTTCTGCAGCAAAAAACAAATAATATATTTTTTTTTCACAAAAGATCAAAAAAAAGTAAATAAAAAACAATTTATATTAAAAAATTTTAAATGCTAAAATTTTTGAAATATAGGAAAGCCGGAGATCGCAATAATAAGTAGTAAAGTTGCTGTTTGCAGAATCAAAAAATGTTTTTATTTTGAAGAAAACCAAATAATCAATCTTATACACTTAGAAATATATATACGCATATAAACACTGTTTTCTATACCAAAAAAATGTCGTGCACGCAAAAAACGTTTTTTTTATTGTGATTTCATATAATGATTTCAGCGCCAAAAGCTTCTAACTTTGTTTAACACGTAAATTTGTACCGCTAAAAACAGATTAAGTAGTCGGAAATTCTATTGCTATATACGAAAGATTGTTTTGTCTTGTTGTTCGAATTTTTAAAATCACAAAATAAATTATCTATGAATTGTTTAATAATAACAGCCATATACATAAAATGCAGTAATGACATAGTTTAAGCTTTTATTACTTAAACAAAGTTTTACAAGTGCATAAAAAATCTTTTATGACGATTAAATATAGATAACTCGTAAAAAAATACTTTTATTATACATTAAGCGTAGTTTAAAATATCTTATGTCTTCATCATATAAAATTTGTTACAATCAAAACAACATCATGCTATTTAGAATGTAAAAACTTACGAGATAAACTTACATGTAGTTGATTTCAGTGGTGTGGTGTGGGTCAGTTTTTTTTTGCGTAAGTGATTAGAAGTAACATAAGAAAGTCAAGGCAATTTTCACACAGAAAAACTGCAAAAAACATAACAAAATACTTAAAAATGCTTTGACAGCCAATATGACAAATGAAACGCGGCTATTTTTTTTCACGTTCTAAAACAAACAACACCAAAAATGTTACGATAATTTGACTTTTTGTTTTCCATGAATTTGCATTGCTTAAAAGCATGTTAAAAAAACGCTTACAGTATTGTTTTATCGGCGGTTTTATTTCACACAATATACGTGCTTTAAAACGTAAGATTAAAAATATAGTTGCAGCAGTAATAAAAAGAATATGTATGTAGTACACAAAGTATGTAATGTTAAGAAAACAAAATTTCTTTTTCTGACATATAAAGGCATTGTTGTATGTAAAATTGTATACAAACACGCATATTATTTGCAAAAGTAGTCCAAATTACTTTTTGGTTGTTTAACTATGTCTTGAACTCTTTTTCTTAAGCTTGCAATTGCATTTTTAACAGTATTCATTGATTACTATTGTTAAGGGATCTTCCAGATGCAATCATAATATTATAATATTTTTTTTAAGATCTAAATTTGAGCAGTATATATACAAAAATACTTGTATCTTCAAAGATTCTTTACACATATAAAATATAATCCACAACAAAAAATAACAACTCATTTTTTCTAGATATCCTCTTTTTATGAAATGAAGTAGTATGCAGAAAAAGACACAAACGCCAAGTTTCGTATTTATAGCGGTTGCTGTTTGTTGTTTTTTTACTTTTTGTTTTTTTGTGTCATACTTTATTTTTTTGGTTAAAGATCAGATGTTTTAAATACGGGCAAGGGAGTGAAAGTATGTGTTTAGACTGTAAATATATATTTTCTGTAAAAGTAGCACCGTTTTGCTTGCTTATACACATTTATAGTATTTTTTATATACAAAAAAATCAACAACTTTATGCTAGTGTTTTTATTTTAGACAATAACTATAAAATTTTAGGAAAAATCTTTTTTACAGTTTTTTCCTGATTTTTTCGCAAAAAATACACTTTTATTTTCATGAAAGCTGAAACGTTTTTACTGACAAATCTATTTTAGGTTCAGCTTTTCTTTATAAAAAGAAAAGTTTTACTGTACTTACATATTGTATATGCAAGAATTGCGTAAAAGGAAAAACAGAAAAAAAGATACACGCATCTTTACCTTGCTTATAGCGTATGAACACATTTTGATTTATATTTAAAAATTTTAAACAGGTTGTATTAAAAAACACTAAATTTTTTATTAGGTACAGTTGTGTATATTTTCAAAAAAAAAAAACAAACCAGGACCCGAGATTTATAGCAGATTTGTAGTTATGATGCCCGAAGACGTTTTTACAAGAAGATTTTATAGCCGAACCCGTTTTTCTTTTCATTTAAAAGGTTGTTTTTCCGATTCCGAAGCATTCATAGGTTTGCGTCAACAATTCTTTTTTATTTTGTGTTTTTTTTGGAATTATATTTGCTCATGCTGGAGTAATAGGATCTGCAAATCACGCCTTTTTTTAAACAATCGAGGCTTGTTTTTGCTTTTAGCGCCTCCACATGACAACATTGTACAGATTGATGCTGGATATGCTATTAATTGTCGTTATGTCAAAAGAGGGCGAAATGCTATAACCCAAGAGGCCAAAAAATGATTTGATCAACCAAAATGCCACGAAATTATAAAAAAAAAATTTCTAACACTATTTTCTCGTATGTCAATTTATCTTGGAAAACCACGCAAGGGTCAAAAAATTAAAACCTAAAAAGTGTAAAAAAGTAAAGTCAGATCAAAACGCGACAACAACAAAGCTGAGTGCTTAATTGTGCAAAAATCATGAGTAACTTATTTTGTAGTAAAATTTATTGTATAAAACAAAAGTTTTTCTAAATACACAACAAGGATTAAATGTGTATGTATTGACATAATCGTTAAAGAAATATATAACCTTTTTTTGAAAGAACATTTTTTTTTGGTATTCTTTTGTGAAGGACTTTTCTTTTGTATAATTGGCCAAGTAACAAACGACAAAAAGCAGCACAATATTTTTGTTCTATTTAATAATAAATTACATTGACAGTTTCAATTTTGAATGTGTAGGGATCATATTTTTTTTCGTAATGTTATTTTTATACAAAATATAATAAATTGATAAAGGTGGTGTGATCGATTTATTGCAATTATTTTTTTTACCATTTTGGGTTTTCGAATTTTCATCGGTCACAGTATTTTAACGCATTAACGACCAGTTCGATACCATCTAAATAAAATCTTGGCAGCTTAAGCTCCGGAAAACCAACGCGAGTTATTTGATCAATGCCAAGGCACAAAAAAATTTCGTGGTGCGATGTATTGTTTTTCGCAAAATTATTAGAAAATTGAATACAAGATAAGATTTAAATGTTAAATACAATAATGTTTAACGTATGTATTTATGTGGGTTGTTTTTCAACTACTTTTGTAGAATAAAAATTATTTAATCTAAGTTTTTTAAATTAAATATTTAAATCAGCATATTGCAAACTATAAAATGGAAAAGAAAAAAGTGACTTATCATAAGAAAAATCCATTAGCACATTAATAATGTAGAAAATTACAACAAATGAAATACTGTATTTTGGAATAATATATTATTGTGTAAATTTTTATTATCTATGGTAATGCCTAAAGATAAACACGTATTTTCTTGTTTGTCTACGACTAATTGAAGACCAATTATATTGTAAACGTAGTCAAAAGTAGAAAAAAGGATTCTGAATAAAGAACTCGAGCAAACAGCTTCTAGCAAAGATCTTTGTATGTTGTTCATATCTTCTGAAATACTGGTTGACAAAAAATTTCACTAAGAAAATGCATCTAGTAGCATTATAATTTTATTCTCAAGTAAGAAACGTTCAAATGGACTATACATTGATTGATACTTTACAAATAGAAATAACTTCATAGATAATTTTTGTGCAGGTAATCTGTTGCATACTTAAGTTCAACGTCCTTTAATTAGTGCATGTTATATCATGGATGACACATATATACGAATCAGTGTGCAGGGGTCAGTGCATGGTTCTTTGTTTTACAAATGCGACGGTAATACAAACCATAACACTATTCTACTAAAGAGCCATGTAATGATGTTCTTTTTTACGCAATCTGCGATAAAGCATTTTTTTTATTGTGTTTTATTGGATTCTACAAGACCTTATTGCAGTATAGTTTAGGCTTCAGACCTCAACGTAGTACTTTTCTGTAAAAAAGGCCATGTAACGCAGTTTGACATGCGCAACAGAAAGATCACGCGGTCTGGCGCAAAAGTCGCGTATCAAATGGCATTTATAGGCTAGCGCGTGACGTTTAAGAATGTTAATACAAAATGGTTATAGTGATACGACCAGCTGATTATATCACTATGATACAATAAGTTCTATCAACAGGTTAACCCGTAAGAAATTGATAATTGCAGCAAAATAAAAAGTTCTAAATTAGTACATAGTTAATGTTTTTGTCTTCGCGTAGAACAACTGCTCGTGGCAACGCGCATTTATCCAACTAGTAAAACTTGCATAGTTTCAATTTTTTGTTTCATTACAAAATTCTGCACTTCACATAAACTTTCCTGTAGTAAAATACATATCGATCGCATCGCAGTTGTTACTATTACATTCTAATAAAATAGGTAAGATGCTTTTGCGCTATATACTGTATTCCATCTCGTATCAGAGGGAGTTTAAAAACGGTTATACAGAACTTCATCGTATCTATAATCTTACAAATGCTTTTTGTACATGTATTTTTTTATTCTTGCGACGAACTCTTTTGTATCTGTAAAAATTGCATGTATGGAAAAAAAATTGAGCCCAGTCGATATGTATCCATATGTCAATTACTTTTTCGTTGTTGCTTATGATACTGTTTGCCTTTTTTATAACAAATTTGCCGCATTATCAGTAATGAAGCTTTATTATAGCATCCGAACTCACAATAGCATTTTTCAATTGATTCCTGTCCTAGTTCATACAAGTATTATAACTTATGTAGATGTTTAGCCTCTGTGCTGTGTCAACAAAATTTTAAGCCTGTTTGGTTTTGATATTGATATTTTAATCAGTTTTTCAAAACGAACATTCCTCCATCCATCTAAATCCATCGCTACGATTATATCCTATAATGCTGACAACATTGCTCTAAATTGAATTGAAATAAATTTTGCATTAAACATTTTCTAAGTGTAAATTTACTAGGTGGTTCATATTCAGGTCGTGAAAAAAACAATATTTACATAAATTTGTAGTGCTCAGATGTATTTAATAATTTATTCGCCGCGTATAGAACAGCGCTATCCCTTTTGTTGCTCATTTTTTTGTTCTGGAGTAGTGATGACACCTCACGACTGCAAAGTGCTGTTTCCGCGTTCATTTAGTGTCTGACTATAGCTTTATGTCATTTCTAGGGCCTTATGTGTTTTGTTCTTCTTTCCGTAAAGTCGACACGTTGTTTGCATGATGACTGTTCTCATATAGCTTTATGCGTTTAACATGCCGACCATCTCGTTGCCGCATACTTTGCATCTGTTTTGCTTCCGTATCAATTCTTTATGCAATTCGATCATACTCATTCCAAATATCAACTCGAGGGCGTAAAACGTATTTACTAAAAAATGAAAATTTTGAAATATCATATGAATGTACAGAAAAGTATTTTATAGATCAACTGTAAAAAAAAATAAATCAATGTTTCGAGCACCTTGAAAGAAAATCCATTGCGCTCTTTACAACTGACAAATAATCTTGTGCAATATGTAATTATGTTTATATCATATTCAATTAATTAAATGAAATATATAGTTTAGTATAATTTTTTTGGTAAATCGTTGTTCAAACGTTTCAAAAAAAATAAATGACTCAAACCGAATCTGTGAACAGAAAACGAAAGACAAACTTGTACAAAAAAACCTGCATTTTTATAAGCCCGTGATCGTTGTAAAATAAAAATACCTACTTCCCATATCCAAAAACAAAAAAAAAAATGCAAACTTTATTCGTAAAAAAATATACATAAAAAGATTAAGAAATTCAAGTTTGATTTATCCTTTAAAAAAGTAGATTTTAATCATTAATTAAAATCATGGTTATAATCAAATTGATTTATCTAAATCATCTCTGAAAATTAGGCCATAAAATAGGCTAAAGGTGTTTTTACTTGATATTTACTATAAATAATTTTTTTTTGTCCAAAAAAAATAATTTGCACTAACTAAAATATTTGTCTTTTTAAGAAAGTAGTATAGCAAAAACACTATTGTATAAAGATAAAATGACTTTTAAAATAGTGTAAAACATATATAATAGTATCAACAAGTGTACGAAATTTATTAAATTGAAACTACGATACAGTATACGACTTATTAAATGTCTTTTTGCATATTATAATTATGTAGTTAAAAATATACAACCCTTTTAAAGTATAAAATAGTACCTACAAAAAAAAAAAAACTTTTTTATGTTAACCATCTTCAAATAAGCGTATAATTCGCATTTGGTTTTTTTTTTATTCTATAAAAAACTATTTTTTTGACACTAAACTTGATAATAAGCTTTTGCAGCTTTATTTATTTCTTGTTGTTTTGTAAAATTAATACAAATTATTTTCTGATGTGGTAAAAGCTTTGAAGCTGATAGAAAATTGCAATTTTTTACCCACCTAAAAATACCAGCATATTAATTATAATTCTTGTTGTCCTTTATTGTTGCTTTTCCTTAATAAATTTTTTTTTTTATATTAGTAAAGCTAATTGTTTCATATTAGATTTTATATAAAAATACCTTATTTTGTATTTTTATAAATAATCACCTTTTTTTTTATCTGCCTACTGTAATGTAATCAAAATAGCAGAAGTTTTATTCATCTTATACATAGATGGGACAATATTTGCAATAAAAACAAAATCAGACTGTCAAAAAGTGTAATCGTAGTTTTTTAACGTCAATTCTTTTGATTATACACTTTTTGAAACCAAATAGTGTCTGGCCGGTTACTATATGTTGCTATATATTCGACGTGACACCTTTCCTGCTTATACTCAAGCCGCGTTTTTCTTTTTAGAAAACTGCAGCCCCCCTCAACCTGTAAACCATTTTCTAAATACATATCTGTGTTTACATTTTTAATATAATTTGCAACGCAAAAAAAAAATCTTCTAAGCGATGCAAAAAGCCAGGCCCATTACCAGCATGTTTTTCTTATTCTTTACGTACTTAAATGTCAAAAAACGGAAATTGCAAACATTCATAATATCAATTTCTTTAACTTAGTTTTGCATTTTCTAGTTAAAAAATATTATTAAAACCTCTACCTGATAGTCTTTTGATATTACTTGTGCTTGGCTTTTTTACGTTATTATGAAAAATAAACAAAAAAAAATGTTGTTAGCATCAAATATTTTTTTTGTTAATTAAATTCGACTTAATTATGTTTAAGCAGTAGATACAACTGTATATACACTAATAAATAGTAAAAAAAAGGCAGCGGGTTGTAAAAAAACCTGAACGTATTTTCCTTTGTACAAAAAAATATACTCTGTAAATTTTTCTTTTATAGACATAAAACAGAATAACAGTTTTTCGGAATTTTATTTGTTAAGGTTTGCTAAAGAATATATATTACTAGGGTCCTTATTTGAATTTGATGTTTCCGATGGCGTAGCCAGAGCAAGACAGTAAAAAATGGAAACCGAAAAGCTCCAGCTCTTCCGCCCAGTGTCGTCCCCGGGAATTTTTTCAGTTTAGGGGTAGTTAGAGTTTTTTCAGATAAATAAAGGTTAGAAACACGATTTATGACGTGAAAAATCTTTATTATTTTTTTTGAAAAATTTTAAAATTTTTATTTTTTTATTTCAGATTTTTTTTAAAAAGATCTCTGCACAAAAAAGACCCCCCGTTAATGCAACCGCAACTTTTCTTTCAGCCCCCCCCCCCCCCCTGCCCCCCTAGGTATACCACTGCTCCCGCCTCAAGAAAACATGGTTCCGTTTAAATTTAAGGTAAATTTTTTTTTTGTGCTAAACTTTTGTAAAACAAACCCTATATAAAAAAATTTTAAAGGTAAAATTTTCATATAAAATAGGTATGATTTTTATTAATTTAATTCGTGTTTATAGGCCAAAATTAGAAAAAACACTGACTAGCCTTGCTCAAAAAAAAAACAAATGCTACGCCACTGACATCTACCTTAATATATTCTAGTCCAAAATGTATTAAAGAAAATTAATAAATCTTTTTCTCGATATTAACAAAAAAATCACAAAGAAAATGAGACCGACTTTATTAGGCTAAACTCTGCTCTGGTTAAGTATGATTTTACAAGTTTTTTCCTGCAAAGAAACTTACAAAAGGAATTGTTTGACTGTAACATAAATTTCAGCTTGGCTGTTTAAGTTTTATTTACTAGATTTTTATCGGACCCCAGTAATTTCACAAAAATATACATTCTCGTAATTGATGATTTATCACACATTGATAATCTCTCTGTGGAGCAATTGCACGTTTTTGTTTTTACAAGCAAAATGTTTTTTAAACATTCTTATAAAAGACGAGTTTTTCAAGGCGGTTCAAAAACAAAATAAAACGCCTATTTAGATAAAGCCGTGTTAATCGCTTTTTATGTAAACAGTATAAACATAATATATAAACCGGATCTTAATTTGCAACACACAGGCATAAAAAAACATCTTGCAAGATATTATCATATTTATATTTATACATAATGTATAATTTTGTTTAGATACGCTGTTTTTATACCTTTTTGGCGTGTCTGGTTTTAGTAAAACAGTTATCTGTTTAAACTGTTTTTACACAAATGACAATTGTTTCTGGTTAAGAATGTCTCATATATCATGTTACAGTTTGTATAAAAAAAACTGTTCTTGTGTCTGTTTTATATAAACTGCAGTAAAAAGTAACTGTTAATTTACTATTTTTACTTAAAACCTTCATATTAAGGCGTACTTACTGCAAATGTCACCCAATGTTATCTTACGATACTCCGTTATTAGAAAAGTCAAAAAAAGATGCTAAAGTGTATTTTTACGACAGTTTCGTATGCCCCAGACTCGAAATTCTGTTGTTTATACAAAAACTGTTGCATGCTACGAGTGCCTGTAGGTAACCAAACACTGCTGCTACATATGTGAAACAAACGGTACTTAAATGCTGTTTCCTAAAACACAGACAAGCCAATTTTTAGAATTGCAAAGATCATTATAATCCATTATTATACAAAAATACGACACATTATCATATTAAGGAGTCGTTTATTATATTAAATTTTTGCAGTAGTATAATAAAGATATAGTTTATATTTTTATATAACTTTTGGCGTTTTTTCTTAAGAAAAAAGAAAGATAAACTTGAATATTTTTTTGTTTTTGTGCAACAGTATACTTTTTTCTCAAAAATATTACTGTGTATTTTTTTTATATCTTTTTGCTGTATTTTCTTTATTAAATACAGGGCCAAAAAAAAGTGCTATAGGGGTGGCGTATACATCTATCTGCTGCTGATGACGGGTCACTAAAAAGTATCGCACAAAAAAATGCTACATAAAGCAAATATACACGTCTAGATCAACTAGCAAAAAACGTAATTTGCAGCTCTTTCGTAGGTGTGCCATAAATTATTGATGTCTAAGTATATGATTACTTTGCGATGATATTTTATGCCGTCAAAAAATATAAAAAAATAGATAAAGCCTTGTAAGCTATTTACGAAAAAAATACAATGTTTGCGTTTCATGGGCAATATCATGGTATACGTTGTTTTTTAGGAAACCCGGTAGCCGGTTAATACGCTGCTACTAACCGTATACCTCAAGGGAACGTATATTGGCAGCCAAATCGCTTTGTATGTTTTTATTGTAAGCTACGTTAAGAATTTTAGCATGCCAAAACGTTTTAGAATTGATTGCTTGGATAACTAGTTAAAGCTTTAAGATCAGAGAGTGTCACATAAAAGGAGATTCTACTTTCATTGTTTGCAACCGAAAACATAAAAATGATGCAAACTAACAGAGTACAACAATTAAAATCTAGTTTTTTTTATTTTTTTGAATAACAGCAGCATTTAAATACAACTGCATATAATACAATTTTCTGGTCTTTATTTCATTTCGAAGTCATGCAAAAAAAACGTTTAAGTAATTGTAATGAAAAAATATACAAGAGGTCTGCACCTATATACACCAACTTTTGGTATTCTGTTTTACGCGTAAAGTTTTTGCAAATGTATATTGATAGTTAATGTCAATATAATATAGCATATTTTAGTTATAATTTCGTTTGTAAATCTAATACTGTAAGACTTGTTCATATAGACATAGATATTCTACCTTTTGTACGTTATTTTATAGTAACGATATATTATGGTTTATATCTACAGATTAAAATTAGCGTAATATAAGGTATATTACATCGACAATTTTTTGCGAACAAATACAATAAACGCGAAGCAAAAACATATGAATATGAATATTACTTTTTAATATAAAAAATAAAAAAACCTCAGTTTCATTAAAATTCAAAGTATCATAAAAACAAGGAATTGTCGTTCTTAAAAAAAAGTGACAGAAAATAAAGCAGTAAGATAGCTTAAAACTAAGTACCAACATCATATTAATACTGTCATTTCTCTTTTTAAAAGTAGCTTATGATTATTTTAATTTCAAAATTAATGTTGTTGTGTAGTAAGTATATTTTTACTGTATAAGATCTGATAGAGGTATTATGCGATACGAATAAAAAGTCAATATGAGGAATTTTTATCTTTATATACTTTTTTTTTTAAAATTGCTTAAGCTTTCTAATTTTTGAGTATATTACAGTATTCTGTACTTATGTAAGAATTGCAAAAATAGAGGGGATTTTCAGGGATGTCCTGGAAAAGATGGGGTTGTAAAAAAATTACAAAGATGGCTAAAAAAGATAAAATACACTGTATAGTAATGGATTCATTGATATAAGGCATACAAGTTTCTCTTACAAAGATATTATTATCTAAAATATTAATTTATGTTTTACACTTTAAATATACATTAAGTTGCAAAAAATATTGTTATGCGTCTTTCGCGATATTTGCGCAAAAATAGTGATAATTATGCATAACAAAAAAAACAACTAATTAAAACATAAAAAAGTAATCAGTATTATAAATTGTAATACTTACGATGATCGGTGTTTGCGCTATACCGTTATTGGTTATAAGCGTGAATGTTGCCCTTTTTTACTCCGTATAAACAACCGTATTTTTTGTTTTTTTTTTTTCCTCTTTGTAGTGAATATATTAAGAAAATGTACATTCCATAAAGATACAACAAATTGAAAATTAGATTTGAGACTGCTATACAGCCTGTGGTAGTGTGCATCTATACAAAATTTGTTTTTTCGTTTAGAGATAGATCGGGAAGAACGTTTTTAAAAAAATCTTTGACTGAGGTATAAATTTTGAATAAAAGTATCGGTATAATTGTAACGTTAACTATGAATGTAAAATCTATGTCACTTAAGTACTTGACTAAAAAGATTTGAGTAGTTCTTCTCATATAAATGCCAATACAAATAAAAAAAACATTTATGACAAGACATAACATAGGACATTTATAAAATAAAAAATTTTTTTAAATTATAAAAATGCGTAGAGATACATTTTTTTTGTGTTAATGAAAAGAAAGTTATACCACGCTATTCATAGAATTCCTTCAAAATTATATAGTTGTCAAGTGTACGTTGATCTTTTTAAATTAATGCCTAAAAATATAATAAGTTCTTTTTTATTTACAGTGTATTTATGCACTTGTTATTGTAATACTAAGACCTGATAAATAGACTTTTTTATATATAACAAGCGTCGTTAACAGCCTATCTTCATATTATAAATTCCTATATAAAAGGTTAAAATACAGCAGTGAAGTACATTTTTCTACCCACAATACATTTCTTTAATCAGAGCATTGTATATTTATAGTAATTATAAAGCAGTTTACTTTAAAAAACCGCACATAAAAATTATTTTTTATTTGATGATTGGGATTCGTATACATATTTTTTGTGGATAAAAAAAATACTCAAAAAACTTTTTCTACTTATTAAAACACTAGAAATATTATTTCGGGTGTACCTATAACATGACTAGTTACTCTTGTGTTTTTTATTAAATATCTGTATAAAATGACACGCCACGAAGCAATCCATCGTACAAAAACGCCTTACACACGATTGAATAAAAAGTAAAAAATTCAATGCAAAATTATACCGCTTGAGCTATACTGTAGCTTCAATTGTAAAAATATAGCATGTTATCATTGTTCTTATTCCTTGATTATTAAAAAAACCTTAGAGGCTTACATTTTGGAAATAAATAGTAAATTAGTTGATAAATGCATTTTTTTGACTTTTAGAAAAATCGATCTATATATATTACTAATAAGCCGCCCAAACTTTTTATTTATATGCAACTTTTATATACCGAATCAATTGGCAACACTTCAAGATGTAGGATTTCTGGGCAGCGGGTATGCATTGACATACATTCGCAACTTTTACTTTTTCCTAAAATGTTTACCAATTATGAACCAGAAAAAGTTACTTTATGTTCGAGTTTTAAATTTACAAATGTTTTTAAATATATATAAAAGGTTCTTCAGACTAACTTACGTCAGATGCGTACAAAAAAAAACTTTTTTAAGCTGTATTCCGCTTAAAAAAACATGTTTTTACATTTACTGGTGTACAACAACTCTGTTGATAAGTGAATATACAGGTATATTCCCTATTTATTTTTTTTTTCTTTTTCGCTTTAACAGAGTGGTTACTAAGTTTGTTGGATATTTATACATTAAAATTAGAATAATTGCTTTTCCTATAATCTATGTAAGTTTTAAACATTTTGACCGGGCAGCTATTAATTTAAATTCCTGAATAAAGCTGTATGTTTTACTTTTCTTTTATTTAAAATTTTCTTACAATTTTTTTAGTTGTTGCGTTTAATTACTACCTAGTAGCGAATGGCGCATTAAAAAGTGCTTATATTTGTTTTTTTTGTATTTCTATTCGTTTAAACATCGTAAATTTAATTTTGCTTTTGTGAGTATAATTGCAGTCTTAAAAAACATACGGCTTTGAAAACAAACAATAAATGGAACTTTACACGCCCACAATCTAAGACTTTACGTAGTAACATGCATAGAGCCAAATTTACGTCAATAATTTCAAAAATTTATATTGTATAAACGAACCTTGACCCTAACCGTACCCCTAACCTAAACCAAACTATGTATTCTAACCTAACCCTGCTTATTGGTCTCATACCTTATTACTGACACCCAATTAACGACTACTATTGTAAACATGTAAAAGTGCAAATCTTGCTTTTTGTCTATATAAATTATAGAAAATTATATATTTCATTCTATTTTTTTTTGTGGTGTATTTACTTTTCTCTTTTTAACCGACCCCTAAGGAATACATGAGTAAAAATGACAGGGTAAAAAATTCATAATATTATGACAATCATATATTTGTAATATTGATGCGTTTTATGGGGTCGATTTTTTACTTCTTATTTTTTCTCATAAAAATTACTTTTATTTTGCATACACGTCCGCAAAAACGTCGCTCGAATAATTCATTACTAAAATGCACATATAACAGACAGACAAACTTGATGAAAAAGATGTATTGGTATAAAGCATTTGCGTGATTTTCTAATTATATTAATATCCAAAATATATATTCTTGTTTTTTTTTTAATTTTACATTGTGTTTTGTTCTAATAAAATTATATAGGCTTTAAAATTTTAACTTTTAATTTTTACACGTTTTAGATGATTTTATATTTATACATAACTCTTCTACGTTTTCTGTATAGCAAAATAGTTTTTATAAAATAAGTAGTCTAAAATGTGAAAAAAAATATGCGGTGAATGTCTGTTGGTCTTATAATTGTTTTTTACTACAATTAGTAAATTCTTTGATTATTTTTATTTGTAAAAAAATGATAAACCCTGGGCTACCAGAGAAATAATGGTAGCCGGCATTTTCTTGTAGATATTAAATAATCCATTGTATGTTTTATACTACCATGACAGGTACTTTAATTGTATTGTACATATTCACAATCATCTGATCAATGCTTTATTGTTCAGATTTTTTCAAATACAAATTAACTTATACAACAGATGATTATCAGCGGGTTATGCAAATAGATGCTTTTTTCATATGGCTGTTTTTTTATAAAAATCACAGTTCGAAATTTAGTTACACTTTTTTTTATTTTTTTATAATAAACTACATTTTTGCTAGATCTTATTTTTTATGGTTTTTGTCGAATCATTAAATCTCTTGAAACAGAATGTTAAAATCTTGTAAAATGTAAACAAAATGCAAACTTAATATCAAAAAAACAGCATTAAAGGCTTTGTCAAATATAAGCAGCTAGAATTACGCAAATTGTGGAACTACTTTTTACAATATACTACAATCATATTTTTATTTATATTTATATTTTCAGTTCGGAACATATTACTTATAATAAAACAATCTGCTTCGTCTTTTAAAATTAAATATGGTAAAGTTACATTTTTATCCGACAATATCTTAGTTAATAAGTACATTTTTCATTGGAGAATTATAATTTTTAGTAAATATACTATAAAAAAGTTCTTAATTTATAATATTTTTAAACCAGTTCATAAAAGATTAATATAGTGTTAGAATTAACATATAGTTAATAAATATTATTTCTTATAGAATTTGCAGTAAATTGTGTTTAATCGCTTTTACATTGTTTATTTATTTTATATATAAAATGTTTTTTTTTAAAATATTATATTTATTTCATTTTGTATTTTCTCATCCGTTTTTAAAGTTTTTCTTAATACCTAGAGTATATATTTAAAAGAAGCAGGTAGTATTTTTTTTGGCTTTAAGGCACTTCATTTTTTGGCTGGTATCTGCACAGTATAAGTAGAACTCCCCTACATAATATTTTTTATTTGCAATACTTAAAAAAAGAGATTCAGTTTATGGATGTTAAATTTTCTCTACTTTTTTTTTTTAATATCACAATTTATGTATTTATTTCTATTTTAAGAGTATATAAATATAAAATTTTTCCCGCCTTAAAAAATCGCTTGAATATTCTAGCCTTGGCGTACCCAGAAATTTATTCAGCCCGGGGATAGTCAGTGTTTTCGTAAAAAAAAGGGGTAAAAACACGATATGTGAAGTGAAAAATCTTAATTATTTTTTTAGAAAACTTTTAGATTTTTTAAATTTTTAATTTCAGTATTTTTTCTTACAAGAATTACTGCAGAAAAAGACCCCCTTCCATAAATTTAGGCGCAACTTTGTGGCGTGGCCGGCGCCCTTCCCCCCTGGGTACGCGCCTAGATCCCAGGGTAATTTTATGGTAAAAGGTACAAAAATAATGACTCAAAAAAGCTGTATAATAGTAGATTTTTGTTTTTATGCAGTTTTTAAATTTTAAACTCCTGAACAAATAGACCCCTAATTAAGCAAACCATTTATTTTATTTTTTTCTATTTCAATAGAAGCTTCTGTAAAAATTATATAAATAAAAATATTATAGTATATAATTTAAATTTAGATAGACCATTTTTTTAATATTTCTCTTGCAAAATTTATATAAATTGTAACTAAAATTTAATTTCGTATATACATCTAGTCAGTAAAAATTTACGTTTAATTTTACAAGCAAGTAAATATTTTATATGCCGTGTATGGTAATTTACCAATAGATAGAATTACAGCCGGTTAACAATATGAATATTTTACCCATGGGTAAAATTTCATATTTCTATTTTCTTGTGTAATTTATTTTACCCATTGGTGTTTTCTTGCAAACTAGACATATTTATAATTTTTTTTTTTACCTATGCCCAGGCTTCTGTTCTTTACGAAAGAAAGTAAATCTTCCTTTATTTTAGCCGAATTAAGGGAAATATGCCCTATTTTTATATCTCTATTTGGAGAATTAGGACAAAAGTATAAAAATACTAAAGAATAGCTATAGCAGACAATATAAGACACTATATTTAGTATTTTACAGTAAATTCTGCGACTGTTTACTACGTAGTATTCCCTCGAGAGATAAGGTAGTCAACCCTCTTCTGAAATAAATTGTTCCCATACTTAATCAAAAGTAAGTCATTCAACCGTGCCAGTATTTTCAAAAAAGAAACAAAGCTCCCGCAGCAGTTATGAAAAGCCTAGTAAAGTGTTTAAATTTTTTCCCATGACTTATTTAATGCAACCTCTTCAAAATAATAACAACCATTGGTTTTATCGTATTTTCTTTGTCAAGTCGCTTTAGCATGTACTGAACTTATTTCTATTGTATTTTGGGCTTTTTCTTTACGCGTTTCAACTAGCATATTTTTATAATCTCTTAATATATATAGAAAATTCTGTATTTGTAACTATAAATACTGCACGGAAAAACATAGTATAGGCAGAGACATCGGTTGATTAGGTTTTATTGTTAAACGTCAAGACTGATTCTGGTTTTGGACAAAATATCGCAAGGATTAAGATACATGGCAAAAAAAAATTTGATCTAATACTGAAATTAAAAAAAAAACATTGATCAGCTAAAAAAAGTATATTTTAAAAAAATGAGTGCGTATTTCCACTTATAAATGTAAAGTTTTTCGTAAAAGAGGGATTTCATTAAATAAAAAATCTTCTGCACATAAAAAAATGTTCGCTTTCGCCGATGCCAATAAAAATATATTTATTTAATACCAAAGTCTTTTTTTGTCGTACATGGAGTAAAATTTTGTGACCTTGAAATATATATTTTTACATAATCCGCTTCACGTAACAGACAATGTGAAATCTTGACTAGACTCAAGAGTAGGAGCTAATACTAGGACAGTATGATGTATTAATAAGTGGCAAGATATTAGTGTGAAATATGCCCTATGCTTAAAACAACCTTGCAAATTCAATTTCATCTTGTCATAACATACCGAGGGCATTGCGGTTGCATTAATTCTACCAAACTTTATTGGCGGATAAACTTTCTCCCAATGCTTGTACCTGTGCATTTAAATATGCATTTATAACAATTTTAAATATTTTTTGATCTTTTAATCGAACTGGTGTAATATACACCACACCCATACTAGTGTTGTAGGAACAAATTTTAGTTTTCTTGTGACAACATCTTTGCCCGTGTTCACTCATATATGGGCAACCGTTTGACGCAACTCGTAATATCGTTCGTTTCCATTCTGTCTCATCAGTATCCAATAATTTTTTTTATATATTTGTATAACTATTTTTCCAGTTTGTCTGCCATGACTTGGAACTGATTTACATAGTTATTTTGTAAAAATAAAGCATGACAGAATCACACTGCTACATTCAGATACGCTTTACTTTAACGGGTGGCAGAATCACAAGCAATTTACAATGTCCATATTTGTAAAATTAGACTGAGCATCTGGGTATTTCCATTTTTAAGTACACCCATTCTTGTTTTAGTACACCCATGAAAAAAATAATTAAAAAACGCCAAAAAAAAAAAAATTATAAAATTTACCAAAAACATAAAGAAATTTATCAAATTTATCAAGATAGACTTTTTATTATTTTAAAACATTAAACTGCATATTTATAGCCATTCCTCAACTGCTTGTTTTTTATGCTTGTATCTAAAGCGAAACTTATCTACATGGGATTGAAGCAAATACATTGTTGTTCACCTTCTTTGAGTCATGATTAGTAATTTGGCGTAGGATCACCTCCCTTCTATTTTTTGTGTGATTGCCTCAGTTATAGGATCTGTAAATATTTGTCATGAATAACTACTTCATCTTCAAATTTTCTATTGTGTAGATCCCTATATGCTGGCCATCCAAAGATACAATCTTTATACCTGGTTCGACTTGGGTTTTAATCGAACCACACAGAGTATGTTCGTATCGTCTTAAAATCACATAACATTCGTACTTTGTCGGGATCCTAATCTACAAGCCCAAATACGCATGGTCCCTCAACCCTACTTATATAATTGCGTTCTTTTAGATATGAATGTTACTTTCCTTATGGTAAAAGATCCTGCAGCAGCAGGCACCTTGTATTTTTTTCTGCCTGCCCCTAAAAATACTTGTATCAACTTGAACAGTTTTTTGACTTCACCCATTTTTCCAGCTTTGAATTCATGCGTATGATTATATCTCTAAAAAAATTGCACCAGTTAACGTTGTATTACTTGGATAATATTTTTATAAGTCATAATATCTTCATGTGTTTTGTGATCAAAATATTTTGTATCAACTTTTAACATGACAGGTAATGCCAATTTTTGACTATTTCCATCGGCCCGTTATAATAGAAAATGTATTTTTTATAATCAAAGTAGTACTAAAAAACTTTAAGAGTTGTAAAAGAATGCTCAAATATCCATCCTCTCTTCAACTCAGTCTCTAAAATCGTAATATATTGTAGTTTTCACAATCTGTAGCCTATGGAGTTGGTAAAATATCCTGATCTTGTATAAGTTTAATTTTTGATGTAGGTGCTGATACAACCACATAGAAATATGTTTGATATATTTTAAATACACAAAATAGCTTTTATTTCCATTTTATCATTTATATTATAAATACTTTTATTGCGCCTAGGTTTTAAGTATGGGTGTACTGAAACATGTTTAGGTGTACTGAAATTTAGGAATGCCGAGATTTGACTACAAAATTATGTTGCAATACTTTAATCACAAATCTTAACATATTATTCTGTATAACTTATATACACCGCGAGATGTCTCATCTACAACAACTTGTATGCATACGCTAATAGCCTTAAATGAAAATCCATGTTTCATAGGGCTGTGGAAAACTTGCCCTGGGACGATTTGTTTAAAACTGCCTGAGGGGCATAGAAGACAACTCGCCCGGGGGGGGGGGTAGGGGGGTTAACAAAAAAACTAATACACAGGTAAAAAATAAGTGATTCGAATATACAAAATATAAGTGCAATATTAAAACTATACCCAACATGAAATTGAAAGAATTTAATTTTTTATTTATTTACGAAAAACAAGAACATATAAAATAAATGAAATAACATAAAATCCTAAAAACTTGATCCTTACAATCCTTACTGTTCAAATACTTTTATCTGAACACAAAAGAACTATCTTCCACCTTATATTGAATATTTTACTTCAAACTGCCTATATTCATAAGATAAAAATTATAAAAGTAAATTTTTGAAAATTCAATTCAAGAAAAAAAGAAAATCAACCCACAAATAAAATCAGCAAATCAACCATAACAAATGCAATATACCTCGGTAACATTTGTAGTTTTGCGTACGCACGTAGTAAATTTGCTGAAGATGGGGATTATGTGGGGGCCATAGTTTGGGTAGAAAAAATACCAAATGCACTTAAATCGAAATTTTTACTGCAAAAGCTAAGACGATTAATATAAACATCATGCTGTACTTTATTGAACTTTTTTACTACTTTTTTATTATTTAAAAAACAATCTATCAATATTTTTTATTTTTAGAATTTTGAAAAAACTCGCAACCTAGACAAACTGTCTTTTTTGCCTCAAGGGCTAGTTATAAACAATTCTCCTTGAGGCAAGTTGTCCAGCATCCATGCACCGCATGGCCTTTTATCTCCGCAACAACTTGCATGCATCCGCTAATAGCCTTGAATAAAAGTCCTTGTTCTATAAAATTTAAAATTATCTTTAACTGTTTTTTTTGTGTACTTTGATTAGAAAAAATTCTTCATCATAGAAATCGTACAGTTTTATTGTTAATTGCTTTCATTTTTAGAGGTTTTGGTCAGAATCCAAAAACAAAGTATTTATAATATTATCAACTACTTTTTTCTTTACTTTTTTTTATAAAAAGACTGCATGTCACGCCAATTATAAACAGGCAAATGGGTAAACAGGGTTTGTATCGAAATATTTTTATAGTTCTGCCTCATTACGAAGATTTTGAAATTCCGCCCACCTTTTTCAATGTGATGTCTTCATATGTGATGATTTCTAATTAATTCGCAACGAACCTTTAGACATATTGTTTTACACGTTGTATAACATTTATTACGGTTTTTTGTTGTCTCCTTTACCAAATCTATGACAAGACATATAAGAAACTAAATTTATCACAAAGGGTTTTTTATCCTGGCAGTCTTGTAGAAGGGAAATAAAAAAAGTATTAAAGGCAAGCTTTCCAGACGCACTATATAAAAGGTAAACGCTTGTTCAAGGGGCGTCGCTTTATTTGGTTCTCATATTTATTGGTATATATTATGATTGGTTAAAAAGGAAAAAAAGAGGATTGAGTTGATTGTTTTCTAAATAACCCATCGCAAAAAAGTTAAAGCTATAAGAAAAAGCAGAAATAAAAAAGTTTTTTTACGTTGTCATATCGTAAACACACATCTTCTATTTTGGACAAGCCAGCCTTATCCAAACGGTAGTTGTAGGTATAATTCATATAGCTGTTTTGGCTTTTTTCGCTATTCTATGGGCAAAAAAAAAATAAATATTCCAATACTAAAAAGAAACTATTTATTTTCAACATATTTTTTTTTACTTGAACGTTAAAAAATATTTGTTCTACCTCATTTCTAATATTTTAGGAATTTTTTACTTTTAGGAAAAAATCGAATTCTACCGAATTTTATTTTAGGAGATTTGGGAATTTTTTTATATCCTTTATATTGGAAGAGGCCTGCTCGTAGGTTAACAGCACATACAGTGACTGTTTTTTACACATATCTAATGCGTGTATAACATTATAGATTAGGCAAGGCCTTTTTTGGGCGAATTTAAATTTCTCTATCAAACTTATTATAGTCCCGGGAAGCTTTTCTGCCATAGTATGCAGCCATATACAGCCCACGCCAAAGGCCCCAAATTTTTTTCATTTTGCTTTTTATCTTTTTGTATGCCCTTTTCACGACCCCGAAGGAACCTAACAATTTAAAAGACAAAGTTTAAGTTAAGTTTTTGCAAAAAAAATTGTAGGAATTGTACAACACAATCTAAACTACACCTGTTGCAGCTTTACACGTGATTTTTAGTTTTAAATTTTTAAAGAGATATAATTGCAACTTCAAACATAATAAAAAGTATTGACGTCGTAAAAAAACGGCCATATGTCAGTAAAATAATTTTGAATAACGACGATTATATTGCAAGCTGTATTATTCTATATTACGTTACCTTTTCTGTAGCCTATATGCAATTTATGTTTGCCTATATAAGGTATGTCTACCTATTACTCTACTTACGATGGTCCAAACCCGGTTGCCGCAGTATTTTGCCGTTTTTTCAACCGGTTTTGGCTCTAAAAATCTCTAAAGGAGGTCGATCCGTAAAAAAAAATCGGTAACCGGCAGGAAACCGGGTCCGGCAAAAAAAATGTAAAGAACGACACTTAAAATGCATAAAAAAGTAAACGTTGTATAACTTAATAAAGAAAATAAAACATAACCTTGATAAGTCGCAGTTGAAAGCAAATATTTGTATATTGCATAATAGAAAACATCATAGAATTGCTTTTTCTATTAGAAGATTAGGTCATAAAAATTACAAACAAGTAGAGCTAAAAAACTAATTATAATAAAAGTAAAAAAAAAATGATAATACGTACATAATATTTTTTGGATTACATTTTGAATAGCAAAAGAACTGCTAGTAAGGTTTTTAAATATTCAATTTTTTTACGTGTGAAATTATAAAATAAACATGAAAGAAAAAAGATATTCCTGTATTATTATAAATGACACCAAAAATAACAAGTCTCTGTTTTGCTGATAAAAACTTGCTGGAAAACTGCACAGATTATATAAAAAACTGCTATACCAAATTTTTTAGGCTGACGAATTTTGTACAAAAAAAAAAATTAGTCTTTGCAATAAATATAGCAATCAGCTAGTTTATGTGCAAATCTTGTACATTTAGTCTAAAAAAAGCTGATTTTGGTTATTTTTTTTTGACAAAATGTGTTGATTGAACGCAATATATTGTATATTGTCGCATAAAAGAATAATGAAATCATTACATTTAATAAGATCTCGTTAAAAAGGTACGTAGTTACTTCGTAATTGTTTTAACCACCACATAAAACTTTGCTGATCTAGTTTGTTTTTACAAGCACAAAAAAACATAATGTGATTTCTTTTTAAAAACAAAGGTTTCAATTGCTTTTCAAGGCACGTCTTACTGCATAAAAGAGCCTTCCACATATAAACACGCATGAAAAACTCAAATGTTAGTCAGTATGTACATACGGCGTTTTTAAATTATTAATTGTTCAACTATAAAAAGCTAAAAATAATTTACTTTGCTTCTTAATGCAAATTAAAAAAAACCCGCCTCGGTGTATAATTGCAGTCGTAAAATTTATTTAATAAAAATTTGTTATAGAAGACAACAAAAAGTTAAACGTAAAATTCCCAAAAATATAAATATTTTTATGTTCACTTTATGTAATAACTTGTTATAAAATACATAATTTACTTTAATTTTAATTTTTTCTACGCAAGGTATTTTTTTGTCAAACATTTGTGTCAATAAATATACTAATCTGCAGTGTATTTTTTTATAAAAAAAAACTTTGAAATTTTAATTCTGTAAAAAACCTATTGTTTTTAAAAAAATCTAATCTTATCACCTTTAAAACTGTTAAATGGTGTTTGCTTTATAATTATTTTTTTTATTTAGAACGTAGATATTCAGTGATTTTTAAACAACCTAAACGCATCGAAATCAGTATAAAATTACTTCATCTATTGTTATAC
This sequence comes from Agrenia bidenticulata, assembly GCA_034694785.1. Classification (NCBI taxonomy): domain Eukaryota; kingdom Metazoa; phylum Arthropoda; class Collembola; order Entomobryomorpha; family Isotomidae; genus Agrenia; species Agrenia bidenticulata. The sequence goes on along the minus strand of JAQFYM010001195.1, from coordinate 2,736 downwards.
CGCAAACTTAGGTACTAATAAGAAATGGCATGTGGTTTTATTTTGTTTGGATTTTTTTGTTATTAGTTTAGATATATTTGCTTTATATCTTTTTTTCTAAATATTTTTGTTATTAATTTTTCGAAGTTACTTGATATTAAAAATTAATAGTTTTTGAAAACGAATATTTTTCTTATGTAATAAAAATTTTACCTTCTATTATCGCATAGGAAACTCTTAAAGAAATTATTTGATATAACTATAAAAGTTTTTTTTAATATGGTATGAAAATACAAAGGGGTAGTTTTTTCTTTGCCCCATCTGTCCAATATGTGCAAAAAACTATACCAGTTATAGCAGCTTGTCGCTATGTATCCATTTTTTAAAAAATATTTCGTTTATCTTGTCTTTTTAACTAAAATTTTTATATGGGTCGACCACTTTTCGCTAAAAAAAATACTTAAAAGACAAGAACAGTAATATTATTGCAAAAATACAATATTTTATATATAAAAACTACATAATATCTTTGTAAACTGTAGGTACACTTTTAAAAGAATAGTGTGTGTTACGAAAAGTATATAATTATATTTTGCTGTTGCATATAAAACAAGAAATTTTATGTGGCTATGCAATATTGTATGTCTGTATTAAGGGAATCTCATTTTCGAGTTATAAGCATAATAGGAAAAAAAAAACATGCCTTACCTTTGTTCTAAGACTAAGAGTGTAAATTTAATCTTTAAGTAAAACAGTTTTTAGAAATTTCTTTTTGTTACCAAAAAAAGTATTTGGTAAATATTTAATTAGTGATATAATAAATATTCATTCTTGAAGAATATCATATTTTAAAAAATACGAATTTGAAAAAAATATATGACTCGTTAACAGCAAATTTAAGAAATATATATGTAAAATATACAATTTTATCTTAATTATTTATCGTAATTAAAAATCTTCTTTCATTGGTCTTTAATTTGTTTCATTATAGTATATTAAAAAATTGCGAGGCCTTTTCTATAGTTTTTGCCGTATTTTAAATAGTCATTTATATCATATTCTTTTTTTACAAATAAATTTTGTATATTTAAAATGCTTGTGAACTTTTACACGTATTAAATTTTATACTACAAATATAAAAATTGTTATTGAAATAATCAATACAAATTATAGATGATATTAGATATAAGTCGACATGTATAACTAAACAACTCATTGATATTTTTTATTTCTTTTAATAAAATATATAGCCTTAGGTGCAAATATTCTTATAAAAGTTGTAATTATTTTTGTTACTAACTCATAAATGCTGCTAAAACAGAACTATTGTCATCGTAGTAAATGAACATTCTCCAACAACAAGTTAAAAGCTTTTTAAACGCATTCTATTGTAAAAGATGCATTTTTTTAAATAAATTCTATACTGGAGAAAAAAACACGCAAGCCGAGTGTCGATAAAAAAATGAGACAAATAAAACTGTACTGAAAGACAATACGCATTTTTTTAATGATATTTAAACAATAGCGTATTCAGTTTTTTTTTATATATTTTTGTGGTGTTACTCTAAGACAGAAGAAAATTATTCGCAACATATATTTAAATTACCGATTTTAATTTGAATATATCTTACACATGGAATGCAAAATTTTGAAACGTATAAAGAGTGGATTTTTTATATCCGCTATAGACTGTATTATTGAATCTATTTTTTAATAATTTTTTTCCGACAGGACGATATTTTAAACCCATATTATCAATGTATTTTAGCGTTTAGTTATTGCCTAACATGTAAAGTTATTAGAATTGTATAACGGTCTAGCGGCCTTTTATGTTTTATAAGAAAAATTAGGTATAATTTTTTTTTAACATTAAACCGCATGTCACGCGTTTAAAGATGATTGTACCCGTAAGTTACATTTTTATGCCGTGTTTTATACGCACAATTACAGTTAAAAATTTTCAAATATAATAAAAAATGAATTCTAGTCCAATCTGTATTTTAATATAAAATATTTATGAAATGAACGATTTTACGTTTGTGAAGGTTCAATTACAATCCTTGGTTAAAGAGCTGTTAAGCCCCCCCCCTTAAATCGGGACACAAAATTAAGCCCTAATGAAGTGTAGGCAGATTAAAACTGCTAAAAACACCACGAAATAAACATAAAGTACAAATACATATATTAACAAACGCTAACCCTAACCACGCTTCTATCCCTTGACCTCCCACTCTTGTCAGTACAGAATCACTGTTTACCAACAATTCTGAAAGGAAAGTCTGAAGGTATGAGATGGTTAGGGTAAGGGTTGAAGTTAGGTTTAGTGGTATTATTTATATAAAAACAACTATTTTTATTATGTTTTAGTCTATGATCGTATCCCCATTTATCTATTTTGGCCCCTTCAGTAAAGACATTTTTTTGTCTGCCCCAATTAAAGAAGGGGCTTAACTGGTCTTTTATCCAATCCTTTATAGCGGATGAAAAGTTAACATTTTACATTTAAAAATAGAATTCTTATTGACCGAATTACGTTAGTTTAAATTTATATTTAAAATTTATTATATTAATGCTTATACCGTAATTAAAAATAAAAACTTTTTCTATAAGGCACTTTAAAATACTATAATACTATAGTTCTATTCAGTGAATAAAATTTAAAATATACAAGTTAGCACAAAATTAATTTCAATACTCTAGTAGTGATTATCATAAATATATATCACTTCACAGTGCTCTTAGGACTTTCCTATTTTT
>JAQFYM010001194.1:0-37743 GCA_034694785.1 Agrenia bidenticulata | reverse complement strand
CATCGTTATATTAGACGCACTAACCTGTTCCAAGTCGCACTCAACCTAAAAGAACAACTTATGCGTCGTTACGTCATCCGTGAGATAGACAGTCTTGAATGACGTAAGATAGCAGTAAGCGTTGAGAAAGCTGATGAGGAGAAGAACGACCTAATCTCCCCCAAGACAGTGCTCATGCAAAGTTCTGCACGCGCGAAAAAAAAAACACCACCCGAAGAGAGTGAATGGTGTTCATATGCGCACACATATCACCAATCAGAAGCACGTTCATGACGAAAACGGCAGTGTAGCTTTGTGCACGCACCATTGGAATGGCGCACAAAGAATTGCAACTGACCGCGTAACGCTATCGTTCACACCAGAATAAAAGGCAGAGCGGCAATGCAATAGCACTCTAGTCTGATCCACAATCATGACAATGTGCAAAGGACAACGTACAAGACCCTGGCAGTAATTGTTCCACCAATCGCACCAATCGTTGTAAGGTAGGAAGCTAAACACTCGACTCGACTGTGCCTCACTTGACAAGGGTGGAAAGTCTGAGTGACTGTCGTTATGGAAGCGCATACGTTGTGAAAACCTCCGTCTAACGCAAATTCGGATTAGAAAGAAAGACGACTTTTGGGAAAGTTCATTAAGCACACTCACTCGGCGCAGCGAAGCAGTTCGTTGGTGTAGAACGCATTTGAGGAAAACGCCTCCTGCTGTTCAGAGGGGTGCTGTAATCGACTTCTTCCTTTGTTCCTCGTTGCATGGATGGCATATGTCTAAAGTTTGGCTGCAGAAGAGTAACGCAAAGAACGCACTGCGCAGGTGCTACTCATTACTCCATTCATTGTAGGGAGTTTGTGATTGGTTTACACGCCCCATTTGTTGGGGGAACTCGAAGGCCATTATAAAAGTGTTACACTATTCGACACTGACAGTTATCCATGATTGAGTTATAAACTGTACACGTTTACCCACTGGAATCCCTTCCCCTTTTTAAAAAGCGTCGGGTCGTTGTAAGCTTTGTGCTGCGTTTGCGCAAAGGGGTGAATGGTTTGCAAAATTACTCCTTTCAAGCGTTACGTCCCGATGCAGAAAGAACCCGCTGACAAGGATTGTTGCAAGAAAACCGTACACTGTTGAAAGAAACAAAGTTTGTTAATAGAAAGAACGAAAGGAGAAACAAACTGGCCAATACGTACTAAACGTTTTTCTTCCCACACCTTTGAACCATTAAGAAGCGTTTTTCGCACAGCTTTCCTACAGACAGTCACTGCTTTCCAAGAACTAAGGGAGACATCCACAGCGACTACTACACTCTGCACCTCCTTCCCTCCTTGTCAAAGGTAAACAGTGTATAACAACTTATGGCTTTCAGAAGAGATTTTGCTGCTTAGACACGGTTGAAGCTTTGATGGCATATTTGGAGGGAGAAACTAGACAGTGTTGTAGTGTAGTTCTGTCGTACAACAGCAAAGGAGCAACGCATAGTTATTGATTGCGAAGCGCACCATTTGTTATACAATTAGTGTGCGATTCTGTCTTTAGGAACGAGTAACAATGCGTTTTTCAAGTGTTTGCAGTCGTTTAGCACTCTCTACATACAAATCACCCATTGCTTTGTAAGGTAGAGCTAACCGATAAGAGGTCAGAGGAGAGAAGAGAACCAAAGAAAAGGAGAAGAGCTGCAAAGAAAGAAAACCCTTTTCCTCTTTTACTCATTCATGGACGAAACGAAGGTGGAAAGAGAGAGAGCGAAAGTCAAACTGCGACTCAATTCGGCATTCAACGCCATTTGCGAAAGAGTATTCCCTTTTCTATTGAACAGCGAAAGGCGTCTTTTTTCTTTGGTAGTACAACAGAATCGACAACAGCGATGTTATCGATTTGGTCAAACTCGAAGTGACTGAAGACAAAGGCACACTTACAGCTTTTCCTTACTCGAATGACGACATATGGCGCTCGTTCACTGGTTTTCCCTCCAAGTAGTCCTTGCGTTGTAATGCTTACTACCTGCCTTTGGTATATTTAGCGAGCAGTAAAGCACCCAAGAAAACACGCCGTTCGTTAGAGGTGCCAATAGAAGCAAAAGTTCTTTTTCCCTGTGGAGGAAGCCCTTCCGTGTGTACAATCCTGCTATCCATTTCCCTTTTTCTTGAGCGCTTTTTAACACGCATTATAGGTACAAAGGCGTTTTGCTTCGCGTGCAGCCGTGCACTCCATGCCTATGCACAATCTGTGTAAACGCATTTTTCCTTTATTCACCGTCTTCTTCTTCCAAGTTGGAGCTTATGAGTTTGTCAAACAGCTTCTCGTAATCATCGAGTGACTTTTCTTGCATCGCTTCATAACTAAATTGGAGTGCGAGTGCATAAAAGTGACAACGCAATGGTGTTATAACCTGAATGCGCATTCTGAAGAATTGTCATCTACAAAAGCATTATTTCTTTGACACAAGGAGCATCAGTAATCGCACGCTCACCTAAAGTGCATTTTCCATCGGCATTGCCGTTGCCACTGCTTAAATTCTCGCTCATGCGTTCAATAATGTCATCAATGTAATGCTTGTAGAAAAGAAAACCCACCGTAAACGTTGTGAACGCTACAAAGAAGCATCATACGCTCTTCTTTTCTATCGCATCATAATGCGCCATTTTTTGGTTCAAAAAGCTCTCAAATTCGTCCTTGTTCCACGAGGGAGTTTCCAAAAGCTGTTTCGAAAAAATTCTCTGCACACTTTGCGAGTTTTGTGAACCCGCGGAAGCGCTTACCCATCCTTTCCTTGCGTGTCATAGACTTGTCGCAGCGACGAGTTTTTCAGTACGTTATATGCTTCGTTCACCTTGGCAAAGTACGACGGATCGATGTTGGGATTCTTGTCGGGATGGTATTGAATGGCAACACGGAAGAAGGTCTATCTCGGATTAAGAAAGCGATGGATGACAGTCGGAAATGCGAAAAATGACGAACCAACCTTTTTTAGTCCTGCGTCCGTAAACGTATTGTCAACACCGAGAACAGCGTAGTAATTGTCACTCTCAACTTTAGGGGACCCGACAGCTATCTCTGGGGATTCGTACATCATTGCTGGCTTCTAAACGGAGTTTCCGATAAGGCGTCTTAGCATTATTCGTTGCGTTTAATCCTACGTTCAAGTCCTTGTTTCCTTCAAGTTCTTCCGCCATTGCTTTATCACTTTGCATTTCTAAAATGGAAGAAAAAAAATGTTAATCGCATTCCCAAAGCGTTTATGAGGTAGCTTTGCAGTTTTTCTTTTTCGAAGAGTTGTCTCTTTCTTACTCTGTGCGATGGCCTTTTCCTTTTCTTCAATCAAAAGTTTCTACGAAGAAAGGCAAAGCAAAGTGACTCATCGTAAAAGCAAGAAAGAACAAACGCACTTTGACGCTAGCGTCAGTAGCCAAATCAAGCGGTGAGTTCCCCGAAATATCCTCGTCAAGAATAAAACGCACACCCCATCGCGTATAAAGTACGAATTGATGCATACAAGTTCATCCAACTTTGCTCCAACCGCAATCAGTTCATTGACAATTTCCGTAAAGTCGTTTATAACTAAAGACGACTAAGCACCCCGCGAAAAAGGCGATGCTATGAAGCAACCAGCGACATGCAGTGGCGTTCTATTCTGAATATCTTTGACACTGGGATCAACGCCCCAGGCTGAAGCAGTAAAAAGTAGAAGAAACGAAGAAATCGCATCACTACCAAGCGCAGCTTTCACAAAATGGAGGTTGCCTTCCTTGCACGCAATATGAAGAAGCGAATAACCGTCGCCGTCTGAAAGATGGGCGTTTGCTCCCTACAATAAGGTTGAGCTATCGGTTGCAACAGAGTCGAGCTTTCTGCACAAACTCTTTCGATAAGAAGATTCGCTATGGCAGTTTGCTTCTCGAAAAGTGCAACCATCAATGGGGTATGATGCGAACCATTGCGCGCCTCAATATTTGCGCCATTCCTGAGAAGCACAACAACAGCGTCCTGAACAACAAAAGTCTTCTCTTCTCTCCACGCTAAAAGAAAGAGAATCCCACCACCAAACCGCGTCTAACAGCAAGATGAATAGCCGCATCACCATCGCTATCAGTGCATTCGTTAAGAGAGCTCACAAGGTCAAGGCACTTCTTAGGCTTCTTGAGCTTGGCTAACTCAAAGGCGAAACTAACAGCTCATAAAGACAGCTTTCCTAACCCTTTCGCATTCCCTCGCGGATAGCCGCAATATTGGCTTCCAACTGGTCGGGCTTATCGATACTAGCAAACCAGTCGACTCGCTTCACCATTGCGAATTAACCCTCTCTGTCCTTTGCCTTGAGCCGTCTTTAGCTTTTATTATTATCCTTCTTTAACAGAAAAGAAGAACAGCCCTTTGCGGACGTCTTGAATGCGTGCAGAAAGTCGTTCATTGTCGCACTCGCTCCTGTACACTTTGGTTAATAGTGATGGCACACACGCAAAAAGAAAAGGATGCGAGTGTACCACATAGCGCTCTGTCGTCGCGCTTGTAGCTCACTACGCCATTGGGTTACACACGGCTCACTATAAGGAGAACCTCACTCTCGCAGAAAACTGCAGTCACCAGGGCCGAACAAGACAAGAAGCACCGAATTGGGCTCCAAGTGTTCGTAGACGGTAGCAATATACTCATCTACTTTCTTCGCAGTTTCGGCAAGGAGACGCACAACTAAAAAGCGAAACAACGGATCGTTCAACTCTTTCGTCAACGCTTTGATGGCCTGTGTCCACGGCAATTGACGCACCCACCTGCACACAGAAACCAAAGGTACCTCTCTGTTCGATAGCCAATGGATCGGCGTGACGCAATCATGCTTAGTTACAACCTCTGGTAGATCAATGATGACGCTCTAGAGTTAGTTGAAAAGGCATTGCGAGATGGTCATACAAAAGCGAAAAAGGCGAACAACCTCAACGTCACTTCTCGCTAGTTTTGCAAAGACGCTTTCGGACGTTTCCATACTACTGCCAAAGTGCTGGCCTATTTATCCATTCGAGACGGATGCGATTGTGCGTTCCTTTATCAATCTATATAAAACCCTTCTCTAGCTTCAATTTGACCAGATCAAGGCATGCGAGCGCATCTTCGAAACTGCAATGTCCTGATTGCTGTGCTATCGGCTCAGAAAAGGGCGCGTAACTGTTGGAACAAACCGATGATTGAATGGAGCGGTGGAGATGCTTGCTAGCAATGTACTTGAGTCCATTCTTATACGGTCGGCCCTGCGAGTGCGGGAATAGTATCGACGTGTCAATGATTTTCCCGTGTGCAAGCTGTAGATGAGCAAAGTAAACGAATTAGCTTCACTCTTCTTGAAAGGCCAGTCGCTATTCTCATAACCTTAAGGCATCGCATGTCGTTCTCCAATGAGTGACCCACCAATATAGCGTTTCGAGGAATTTTCTGTGCAAAAAGAAAAGAAACCATTGGCAGTTCTTAAAGAAAAGGTGTGCTCTCCATTTACAGCGATAAGTAGTTGCTGAATATCGCTGAGGCTATTCTTACACCCGTTCAGCATGTCATCGGTTATGCCGCTGTATCTACACACACAATTGGTTGAATAATGTTCGAATAGTCATGGCTGGCGTACTAACTTTGTTAAATAGTCGGTAATGGGCTCAGAAGGTCGCACTAGTTCGTCGATAATAGCAGTCCCTGTGCTATCAAGCACAGTCACACGTGCGAGTTGCAATCCCAAAGCAGTGAGACACTAAGGCAGTGATGCCATAGAATTGGACGCAATCCAACAGCACTACCATTTCACAATCGATTGCATAAAGTGGATCGGCATCACCACAGCTAAAGTCTTGGATAGTTTGCATTATCGCGAAGCATTTCGTCAGCAAACAATGTGTGCACTAACCAAGTTTTTTGCTTCCGGCCAGCGGCAACAAATCGTCGTTAGGCTCCTGACATACACAGCGATCAGGTGCGTCTAGGGGAATAGCACAATCCAACATGCCTACCAGAGGAAACCCTTCTTCGAGTAACTGCTCCATCGTCAAAATCAAGTCTCTTTTGGTACAACCTGTTGCGGGCTTAGCGCATCAACTGGCCCACGGACCTCGCGAGGAGTGTGCAGTCTTTGTGGGCCCCTTCCTGATGCGTGTGTGTAAGAGTGATACGGAAGGCGATGCAACAAAAAACTTTGAGCCTGCCGCATAATGAGAAGGGGAAGTGTTATCGCAATGCATTGGCACAAACCAGTATGCTGGAGTGGGTAAGGTGTTCCGAATATTGCCGCTAGACTAGGCATGTTCTCGGGCTTGTAATCGGCTTCCGTGAATCCGTCTACTTGAAGCAGAACAACTCGCCGCAAAAGTCCTTTGCACTGGAGAATACGCCACCCATACGGATGAGAACAACCCGGAACTCGGCCAATCCCTCTCCTCTCTCCCCCTTCCCAACCTTTACGAAGAACCCGATGGGTGGTCGATCATCTGCAAGAAGCCCCAATAGAAGGCTTTGAACATGCTACAACCACCCGTTAATGAAACGTGTAGTGCACACACCCTGGGAGTCACAACTGGTGAATAGGCGTTGCTGAACTTGACATGGTCAAACTCGATGGCAAGCTTAGCCTGAGCACACACAGTCTCACACCACCTCTCTTAACCAAGAAAAAGCGTACATTGTTCCCCATAATCTTGTAGTACAATGCAAAACGATGTTCGTCTGCAAGGGTGCGTTCTAAATGGGATAAACTCGCAGAAGAAGCCGTAGTTAGCAAGGAACCTTCCAGAAGAGAAAAGCTATTGGTAGTTGTAAAGGTAATAGTATTCTCAGTGGCCTTTTTCCTTTTCTTCCGAGTTCTCGTTTCCTTTAGCATCCACCCTTCTTTGTTTAGCGAATGCGTTGTGTCGTGTTCCTTCGAAAGCCTTATGTGGCAACTCAGGGGAGTGGGACTGACGGTGCTATGCTTCTTTGTGAGCAATGCCTTGGGTCCTTTTGGTCTGCTACTCTTACGACATCTTCCCATAGTCTTTCCTGAGGGTTTATTATGAACAAATGCGTGCGACTTGCTCGTGCCACCAATCAAGATCCATCTCGGCCTGGGACGCAACCAGTGCGGGGTATTGGGTATAGAAATCACGGATGGCTTGCGCAATCTTTTCGCGTACGGATGAAGTAACAGCTACGAAGGACTTTTCGTTTGCCTTTTCAATGAGTGGGCTGGGAGGAAAGCATTGGATAATAGTTGCAATCAGTTGGTTCTTGGGTGCAGGGAGAATGTCTTTCCATCGAGCAAGCAATGCGAGGTCGATAACGGCCGGCAACGAACCCAGCGTACCTGCGCGTGTTGGTGCATAAGGTGGAAAGTCGAGGTGCGCGCAGGATTACCCCTTACCAATATCATTATCGCTATGCGCACGTATGCCATGCGTTGTCCCGCGATCCAAGGTAACCACTTGGAAGGCATACATTGTATGGTAACGCATTTGCTGACAGTAATCTTCAGGGGTTGCTGGAACGTTCAAGAGTGCTCCACGAAGGATGGCTATGTAGCTTTCAAGAGTAACTTCCGCAAACATGCGTGCAAAGGATTGACAGTCACTATCAGTCTGTGCGGGAGTGTTGTGATCCCCTGCAAGCAAAGAGGGAGGATACAATCAAGAAGATGACAAAACGAAAAAAAGACGCACACGAGAAAGGTAACACTTTGATAATATCGCATCGTTGAGATAAGGAATGAAGCAATGCACAACACCGCGGTGTGTCGAAAGAGAAGGAATATAAAAGTATTTGTCGCCAAAAGTCATTGCTGGTCCATATAGTGCGGGCGGAAGGACAGCTTCGAGCGCCTGGATCGCGTTGGTGTTTACAACGAGGCGGACCACACAAGTAATAAACCGCTCTAAAGGCACGTGTGTCTTCAGGATTCGGCAACGAAGGGTTCAAGTCGGCAATTAGTCTCCAGTAGCCTTTCGACGTACTGAGAAGTCATCGCGGAAGCGATGTAACCATACCTGTCGCACGCTTTGGTTGTGCAAAGCTAATATGAAAGTGCAATGATGGTGCTCGAGGGAACCTGCAGCAAGAAACCAACCCAGCCAATAATAAATGAGAGAAAAGTCCTCCTACCGGGGATGAAGAATGACGGACAGTGCAGAGACTGCGTTGAGGCAGTGTTCTTTAAGTTTTTCATAATGCAAGTGCGACATATTGACGCTAGCCCAGTTGTAGGTGGGAGAGTTGTACGCCTCGAAACGTTGCCCACCCCCGTGAAGCCCATTCTTCCTGCGCCAGGTGTGCGGAACAAAGGGATAACTGTAGCCATACAACTCCAAAAGAAGGGTGTAGAAAGTACCGATAGCTTTCCACCTTCTCCAATTCATTTAAAAAATGAACTTGCAAGTGAACGAAAAATGCCCGAACGCTCTCTCTACACACTTCACCCATCTCACCCCTTTTCCCTTTAAAAGACTTGCCCCTTCTTTCTTGTTCCTTTGTCTTGAATGAGAAGCGTGACAAGTTAGAATGGCGTGGATCGATACAAAGGAGTTAATCATTCGAAAGAAACCACAGAAAGCTACCGATTCACGCGATCAAAAGAGTGTCAATGATGCGCTTCGCACTGGGAATGGAGTGGACCAAATCAAGAAAGGTGGATTCTTTCGGAAAACTTCCCTTCTTCCCTTTCCTTTTAGCCAACGCTGGTGGCAATAAACAACGCGTTACGGGTTTAAACCCGGCGCATGTTGAGGATTCAGACAATTTAACTGTAAAACGCGTCGAAAACACGGTTGCCCGCGCCATTTCGCAGGCGCGGGCCGCAAAGGGATGGACACAAAAGGTTGTGTATTCCCAGTTGTTGCAATTGCGGAAACTCTGAAAGGACTTGGCAACAAGAATCAATGAAAAGCCGACTGTCGTTGCACAATACGAGAGCGGAAGTGCCATTCCTGTGCAGCAGACACTCTCCAAGATGGAACGCTCTTTAGGTGGAGCAGCTATGAAGGCATCCTTTTATTATTATCGCCTCTGTACACAGGCATCAAGCTGCGCGGAAAGAACATTGGTACACCTCTTCCCACAGGTCCTACAACAAAGTCTTCATAAAACTCGGTTCGACGACTCGAATGGAAGACCAGAACTTCCTCAGCGGCGAAACTGTCATTGATAAACTCCAATTCTGAAAAAAAGGCGTCTTAAGCTATTCTCTGAGCACACCAATGCTAACACTGTCGCCTTCTCTTGTGCACTTTCATGCTGTAGAGGGGCTCGCTTGCGCTATCAGTCCACCCATAAAGTTTAGGTGCGGAAGCGCTTAAGTGTGTCGCTTAAAAGGCAGCAATTCGCAGGAAAGGAATCATCTTCTTTGTCTGCATCTTGTGCGACACGCGCACGTTGGTTGTCGGGTTTGAGGGGGAAGATGCACTAGTACGCATAAAATCGCAAATTCGCATCATTTGTCTGCATTACGTAGAAGTGGTGGCCTATTCTCCATCCTGAGCATATTTATCATATCAGTGGTCTAAAACGGAAGGTAGTGAAAAGGCGACGCGCATGGATGGCGACGTTTGTGCAGTCTCTTGTGCGTCCAATTAGAATCAATCACCAGCACCGAAACGCATGTCACTGCTAAGAAGGCATGCTTCCAATCAACGGCCGTGCACATGGGGAAAATAACGTATGTCGCAGCCGACATGGTCAGCACGTGTGCGACCAGGGATAATGCTCACACAACCGTGCAGCGTCTATGGGAATTGGAAGGAAAATACCTTTTCTTTGCTCCGCACGACGTACTTGGGAATCGCAATTGTGCTTTACCTTCAGCGCTGTATCGCAGATTATGCACCTAACGTGGATGTTGGAGCAACTGTTCGCGTGTATAACACTCACCCGCTTAGACGTACGACACCCGTTCGAGTGGGCATGCAGTAACTACGTTTATAGCTATTTGGGACGAGGAGGAGAACAGTTGCTTCTTCATGTGTGCATGGAGCAGTTTTGAGTGTTTGGTAAACACAGCGCAGACCATCAGCGAAGAGAACATGCCACACTTCTCCAACTGCGAGTACCGTCGCATGAGCTGCCATGATCTCTATCTTGCAATCCGCATCGCTGTTATAATTGCGGAAAAATTTCCGCATACCTTTCCACTGCAGTCACTTACAATAAGTGCGCCGCATCTTTAGTGTGAATTGCGAAAAAATACGTTGTATTAGATGCCTTTATCCGTCTTTCCCAAAATTTACGAGCACGGCTTGTGCGCTATGCGCAACGGGTGCTAATTCTCCACGGTAAGTATTCATAAACAGACATTATTGCGAATCGATCCGTCTTACTGGGAAGTGGGGCAGGATGGGTGCCATACAAACGCAATTTGGTGCATAATATATTTGATCACAGAGAATGTATGCGTGTGTGGAAGGGTGCTCTTCTTTTGCGTTATTTTGCGCACAAACAACACAGGCGATATTCCAAAAGAAACTAAAGTACAACCGCCATTTTTAATAAAGCGCGTGCACGCACGGATCAAAAACTGCAGCGGCACGCTTACGAGTGCAACGCTTGGGTGCATTCTTCTTGGCAGCGTGCATGCCGAAAGCACAACGGGAAAGCTTTTTCTAAAGGACAACAGCGGGTAAGCGAGCGGATGTGTTTTGTGCTTGATACGGTACCTCAACATCCTAATGAGAGCATAGGGCAATCGAGATAATAGCGAAAACGCATACGTGGCACCTTAATCATTTGTACGCCATTCGTCGTTTCGTGGTGCGCATGGATGATGAGCGACGACTGGTTTACTTTGACTGGGACGATGCAAAGTGCATCGTAAACTACTCATTTGTAGTGGGGGAGTGCGTGCTCGCTTATTTGTGGATCATAGACAACCCGCAAATACTGCCATGCTACTGTTGTTCCTACAGGCGTGACCATTTGCTTTGTGCGCATGTGTTAAGCATCTTTTACGCATTATTACTCATGCCTCAGATTCTTCAAGAAAAAGGTCCACGGAAGAGGCATTACAACGCACATCGCAACGCAGAGCGTAGAAGCGCAGTTTAAATGCCTTTGTGACTAACTCACGCACTTTAGTCGAGTTTTCTGCAAAAGCATACGGGTGCATCGGCACACCTGGAGACGCTACAAAGTGTGTTTGATACATACACCCGTCCACAACCAACTACCACACAAGGCCGGCGGCTCAACTGCGCTTGGGATTCCTCAGAAAAGCTGTCAAGTGGTACTCGCTGCTACACACAGGTGCGTTTACTACCGTGGTATTCTCTCCTACGTCCCTCCTTAGGGTGCTTTTTTACGCTCACCAACGTACGCGTCGCAAAAATTGACAATCTCATTGGTTCGATGCAGCCTATTGACCTATGATGTTGACTCTTCTCTTCCTCGTACGCAGTGATTACTATCGATTCGGACGCGAGTGCTCTGGAAGAGTTTATGGATGGTCCCACCGAAAAGTGCGATCCGAGCCAACCGAAACGCTTCCCTTTTGTCGTAAGCATCCCTTCTCTGTTGATTCTTATTATTGACCATCGGCTCAACGCATTATAGTGCAATGCCTTTCTCGCTGCAATGCAGACAGCCTACAAAACACAACAACCAGAAATTCACACCATTGCCAAAGTTGCTGTTCTTGCTTACAATAATACGCCGATGCTTTTATCGTTTCAAGGTGCGTCGCATCCTTCATCCTGTGTCTAGACACACCCACCCACTTGTTTAAGGCATGGTTGTTGAATCATCGCCGCCACTTCTTCGGGTAGCCGATCCCAATGGTTGTGAAACACTTTGCGTTTATATTGACAAGTACGGTGACGAAACAGCGCCGCTATTCCCAGGCGTCCTTGCGGTGTATAACTATTGGGTTTTCCCTCCGGGCTTACCCATTGCAGCTCTGGCAGCGCATCAGTGTATGTTTGAGCAAACAGAACCATCTCTATGGCACTGCTAATGCATGCTCGCAGGTTCGAACACCTTTTGTCAATTCGTCAGCTAAGTAATGCGTCTATAGATTGAGGTGATTAGCTACATGGACCCATCGTTCGACAAAGGCAACGCTGTGCGATGCAACGTTTGCAGCATCGCTAATCTATAACGTTGTTTAGAGAAGAACAAAGTGCATAGTATGTGTATTGGCGAACTCCTTTACCGCGCTCCAAGGGACACACTCGTTCGGATTGTGTGTCGTATTGACCAAATACTTGTCCTCGACGTTTGGCTGCAGTGCGGTGTATGCGCAACCGCACTTCATGGAGTTTATTGCAGGTAGCGCATCTATGGAAAGCGGCACAATGCTCATAGCGCGTTCAGGAACGCGTGTAAAGATTGTAAAAAAATGCGCGCAACGGCAGAGTTTATTATTGAAGATGGAAGCGGTAGCCCATAACTATAAACGACCCATCCGTTTGCGGAGCACTTATCCCATCGCAGGAGAGGCGCATGTCTATATGGACGATGGTGTAGACAAACTTTTGCGCCTGAACGAACAAGAGCGCTTGGACATTGAAGAGGCGTGCGCACAATCGGATACTCTCCATTATGACCGGTGTGCGTTGGCCGACTCAGTAGAACGTATCAGAGATTGGCAGATTTTCTTCGGGTGCGATGCTGCTCCAGACCATTATCGCAAAAAAGACGGTGTACCACCCAACGGTGCTCTACGCGCAAATGACCAACAAAGGTTGTGCTCAACAGAAATGGATAAAGATTGCAGGAAACGATGTGCTAACGCAAAAGTGTGCGCGAATCTCTTTACGCGGTAACTGCCATGCGTTCTTTCGCCCATTTGCAAATAACCCAAAAAGGCGTTAGCATCGCACCTTTAAACGTAAGAGAAGACGCCTACGCTCTTCTGCAGACGCTTTGTTAATAAAGGAGAGTTCACTCATGAGTGCGTATTACTACTTGCTACGCATCTGTATATAAAGAGGTACTCATCCCAATGCTCCACGTCATGTTGCAGCTTTTCCTCCCCATGCGCGACGCCTATCCCGATGCTACGTATATGCGTGTGGACAAAGTATACCGTGTGTGCCTTCTTCTCATGCATGACGTTTGCGTTTGGGGAAACGCTGACAAAACAACTGTCGGGCGTTCCCATGGATTGCGATAGCGTACCATCTCCCTGCCAGTCATCGAATCCTAATCTTGCAAGCAAGGATGCTTCTTGTGTTTCTTGTGCAATGTAACCATCGCCATAATGCGCTTATAGACTGTATTGGATGCTACATTAGCATGTGTTTGCAATACTGCGCTTCTACGCCTTTTTCCATCCCTTTTATTTGAACTGCGACGTATTAAAAGTCCGCATAGTGTGTGCTAAACATGCTTTGGGCTTCCATCTCGTACTGAGAGACGAGTGCTTCCCACGTTTTCGTCTTCTCATGGTGCTCCATAGCGATAACTGCACTTTATGAATTACAGCGTCCCTATGGAATCCCTCATTCGCAATTCTGTACATACCAAATTGCTTTCCTTTAGAACGAAATGGCGCGGCAATGGTGCACATTGGTACCGTTCATCAAAGCGACGCACCCGCGCAACTTTTTTAATGCAGTACTTTACGGAAATGCATTGTGTCAAAGTAACGAATAGCGAATGCATATGCGTTAGTTACCGCGTCTTTGTGGTAATGCCTTTCGCTCCGACGCAGCATCCATGCATTGTAGCAAAGCTTTGACTACCAACCATCGATCCCTTTTAGGTGGGTTTCCTTGTTTGGGGAAAGACAACTCCCACTCGTACGCTTTTTTCGCATGCCAGTGGGTGTAGTTTAGGTACAAAATGTTGATATGGACACATCCAGAACGCATCGGATACGGTCTAGCAACCATAGCACAGTCAACGGTGTTGCCCGTCCAGCACTTTTCTACAAAAGTGTTTTCGCTCTTAATTCGCATTTTCCGATGGCAAGCACTGTGTTATAGCGCTTCAACAGAAGCTAATCTTCATCCATCAACAAAATCGGAATTTTCCGAAGCGCTTAGTTGTTTACTTACACACGGGTTTCGTTCCTCCAAAGCAACGGTGCGTAGTTCGAAGCATGCTCTCGGTTGTGTCGCGGACACATGCCATCTTTCGTTCATCCAGAATCAAGGTTCACTATACGCCAGTTTAGTGCGCACGCGATAGACATTGGGATGCAACGCGAAAGGTTCCTTGTGTGTAAACTTTGGACAAGGCATTGCTGACAATGGCTTGTGCGCCATGACAGAAGAGAGCTGTTCTCTTAGCTTCAAAGGGTTCGCAGGCTTGTGTGGCTAAAAACTCATTCGCTCATTGTTCAGCTACTCTATCGTTCAACGTACACAACTACAAAAAAGGCGTCGTTTCAGTGTGCCGGAAAAGCAACAGTCTACCAATGAGAAGCACCACAATCGCACAGGAATCAAAGCTGTGCGTTGTTATTCACAGTGCAAACACGCAGCCTCTATCAGAACAATCACCCTTTTGAAAACAAGCAAACACACATAGAGAAGCGAAAAGTGCAACCGCATTGGGGCATACAGTGCAATTCGGAAAAAGGCTTCCCATTATGCTTTGTGAATCAGAAGAGCGACGGAACGCTGCATGCATCGAATAGAAGCAGCCACTAAGCAGCAGAGTAATGACCGAACGATAATCAGTACTACGGATGGAGAACAACACCATAAACACTACAATGCTACAACACACTTCGTTTCCTATCCTTCCTCGTGAGCTCTGTACCAACAAAGACAGTGCGGACTTGGATCAATGGTAGTCGCATCCAAGAACGCACTGCACAGCGATGCAAAGAACCCAAGAAGGCTACCTGCAATTAGTCATCTCAGTGCAGTTAGTCTAAGAGCCGTCCGCAATGAGAGCTACAAGAAACTTCCAAACGCAACCCGGGTACAGTACCAAAGCGTAGTTATTGCCTTCGAGTCAACAACGTGCGTGCTCCAAGTAAACCTCCTCGCGCAATGTTTCGTCCGTAAACTTTACACCACGAATAACGCTTTTTATAAAGACACGCAATCTTTGTAAGAGCTTTGCAGAAGGGAAAAGAAACTCCACTGCGCATCGCATCGAAAAAAGGACAGAGAAAACTCGAAGAAAGGAAAAGAACAAAACTATCCCACACGCAAAGGACTAAAACCAACAATAGCGTATGCTTGGAGACGTATGGCAAAGCGACTAGAACCAACAATAGCGCATGCTTGGAGACGTATGGCAAAGCGTTCAGAAAGTGATAAAGTACATTATAAACTGCACCAAGAGCGATTCCGCACTTAGTTATACCGTTTCTGTTGTTTTTCAAAGTCGTGTGCTCATAGTTTCTCCCATCTCTCCTTTCTAGGGCATACAGTTGGAAAGGAGCTGCAGCGTCTGTTACTACCAAAGGGACTGTAAGGGAATAGTGGTGCTCTATAAGAAACGTCCTGCGCAACGCACTCTGGGATGCACTTGAAGAGGTTTTTTGCGAAGAAATGGGAGTGAACAAGTGCGGAACACTGCTCACTCCAAGGAAACACAACAGTGGCAACGGCCCCTTCTTTTTAAAGAAGAACACGGACGCATTGTCTGATTCAATGGCATTTGACTAAATATTGGCTAAAAAGGCGATCCAGAAGGCACTCGCACTTGCAAAGCAACTGTGATTGGGTGAAAAGAGAGAGAGAACCTGAGGGATAATAACCCCTTGGAAGTGTACTAACTCATGCAAGTACGAAGAGCCTTACAGGCGCACGGTAAGCATTCCCATCGCTAATGCTCTTCGGACGTAGTTCATATACCAGAGGCATCGATGAGGGAACAACAATTGCCATTCAATGGGACGTTGCAGGCAGCAAAGATCCCGTCTGGTTTACAGCAATAGTGCAGGCCTTCGACACATTCACAGCACCCGATCGCGCTGCTTTCACCATTATCTACAATGCCCAGGAAGGCTTTCCAGAAAGCACAAGCAAGGTCGTCTTTACCATAGACGGCGAGGTGATTTGCTACACACTCCCCCTCCTGGCGTGTGGGAGCTTATATACACTACCCCATAGCTCTACGATGACAACGAAGGGATGCGTCTCACGTGGTGCTTGCAGCGTACGCACTGCGCGTGTCCTCTCTACGATGGACACATTCTCTTATAGAAGACATGCACAATGGGGAAGGCGTCTATGAACTCACAGCTCCAGAAATCCTTGCCGAACAACGCATACTAGACGAGGAAGACGGTTGTGTGCTTGACGCAGCAATGAATGCCTTTCGGACACTTCCTCACGGGCAACAACTAACTATGGCAACCGCCTACCGTACTTTCGCTGACCGCGTAAAAGAACGCTTACGCGCACTGCAAGCCGTAAAGGGCAAGGACAACGTCGTTACGGCCGCTGACATTGCTAGTCTTCTCGCCGATGAGTAAATTGTTTATTGTACAAAGGGTGCAAGTCCTATACCGTAGTAGCATATATAGCGCTTGCTTAAGGCGGGTGTACATTGGCAAAAAGCACACGTACCGCTCATACGTCCAGCAAGGAAGACAACATGTCGGCGAAAGTCACTTGTATCGGGCCATTCGATCGCTGTTCCAGAAAGCGCTGTCTTCCACTTCTCCCCAAAGCTCACACACTAGCCAGCCCCAACCACAAAAGTTCGTACACAGCACTTGACACTTTGGTCGCATTACCATCCCCAATACTGTCCGAAGCAATTCCAACGTATTGCGCGTCGATGCCTTAGATAAGCATTATGGTGCGCATCCAACGCGCAGTGTGTGCAAAACCATCTCCGAAAGCATGCACATCCTTGCCATACGTGCCGTAAAGACTCTGTGCTTGTTGTGGAGCTCGTCAAAGGTACCGCATTCCGTAAAGTTAGTGTCAATGCTCATCTGTGTGCTTTTACCACAACCCGCATTGACTTTTGCCACAAACCGCACACGCGACATAATTGGTGACACCGTTAAGGAAGTGGAAGTAAACAAAGGCGCGTGTGTAAGGGATTTTCGAGGAATGAGCAATCCCGT
Source organism: Agrenia bidenticulata (assembly GCA_034694785.1). Classification (NCBI taxonomy): domain Eukaryota; kingdom Metazoa; phylum Arthropoda; class Collembola; order Entomobryomorpha; family Isotomidae; genus Agrenia; species Agrenia bidenticulata. Next base: position 20,777 of record JAQFYM010001194.1, on the reverse strand, counting down.
GTAGATAAAAGCGTTCGTAAATGCACTTGCAGCGGCGCAACGCAAAGAGCAATTGGAAGAGTCGGTTGTACATTGTTATGGTTGTGCTATCAATCACGTCGTTGTAAGGCCAAGGTATCTGTAGAGAAGGTTGCGGCGACAGGATGACAACAAGGCACAAACGGTATAGTCCACATAAGGAAGAGAAGGGAGAAGTAGTTCGTCTTGTGTGTCGTGCACAAGAATACGAAACGTTGCCCCGTCTGCAACGCTACTTTCGTTGACAAGTGCGGCAAGCATGGCGTTTCGATTCTGGTTGCGTAGTAAGGTGCTCTTCACGTTGACGCAATGGGATGGATTACATCGCCATCGTCACTGTTGATGATAGCGTCAAACTGTCGCATTTTGAGGAAAAAGAATTGTCTACCGATCGCGCGAGTCAACGCAAGCGTCATACCACAAATCACAACCGCATACTGCGAAAATAGCATGCAAAAACAATGCTAAAGCGTGACATGAGAAGCTTCTGCGACTGTTGCTGTAGTCCATCCAGCCACGAGGCGACCGCGCACGATGTTGTATAGACAATGTCTACTGTATCGTCATGCGTCAGGAAGAAAAGGTTCTCTTCAGCGAATGCCGTTTTGCTTTGGCGCAGAATCCCAATTGCTTCCTACGTAGTGAGTCAACTGGCACGACCAGGAACGCCATGCAGACCAAGTTGACACGCTTCGCCATTTCAACAAAGCGTGTAGTTGTTTGTAAAGCATTGCTGCGCATTCGGAGAAAGTCCGGAAGATAAGCCATCCTTTTCCGATAGCGCATTATTTCGCAATCCTTTTCAGCCTCCCACACATACTTACGCTTCATCGGCACGGTTGCTATGAACCAACTCATTGAGAGCGATGAGAAGAGGGCCAATTGTTTTCACAAATAGTGCTCTACACGGCGTATCGTTGTTGCGTGCAGCGTTGGCCAATCGATCGATGAGTTCGGTCATGCTTGCGTCAAGACTACACAGCTTGTACGGTTCGTCAAAACACCACGGAAAGAGTCGTGGAAACACGTTAATGATTGGCATGAGAAAGGTAAGTTCATATCGGAATAGTCGCACACGAGTGTAGAGCCGCAATAGCACCCGTTCTTCACAGATGCGCTTTCGTAGTGCCCCATGGTATCTGACAACGTGGTTGTAGGAAATGACAAAAAGTGCGAAAAACGCAAAAGCACAAACCCATCGAGTGCCACAACGAATGAATCAAACATGTCTGATGCGATGCTGTGTTCTGTCTGGCGGATTGCATTCTGAATCACTGTAGTGATGGTACGCATCGCACTCCCAAGTTCGCATATAAAGGCGCATAAGGCGTTGAGTGCACCACCCGAAAGGTTAGGGCAGACGACATTCGCATCAACAACGAAGCTGTGTGAATTCAGTTATGAGCTTCTCCACTTTGCGTAATAAAAAGTCAGAAAAGCACAATCGTTTTACAAATGTCTCTCTGCGCGAAAAACAACGCCTTGCACACCATAAACAGCCAATAGGATTTCTTTGCACATCTGTTGCTTCGTTACACTGTAAAAACGAAACAAAAAAGGAACAACACTTGCCTGCTGCTCAGTAAGTTTGCGTGCTTTAGAAAAACAGACAAAGGGGTTGGAGCGGATTTCTGCGACAACAACGTTCTAAACAGCGATTGAAAGGAAGAGAAATACAGTTAGCGCGCACAATGTCATTCAAGGAGAATGCGGCTGCGAGCCGCTGTGGTGCTTTGTTCCAGTAGCAGCTGGGCACTCTTTTTCGCTCATAGCCTTCAGTGCGCTGCTTGCAGCTCCCACATTGACTGGAAATGCATCATCACAACAAAGGTAGACACAGGCAACAACGCACACAGCAGGCTCAGGGCTTCTTACGTGCCGCAGGAGAAAAAGCGCCTTTAGCAAAAAAAGTGCTTCCTTCTCCTGCAACTAATGCATTGATATAAAGCCAGACGCAGAGAAAGCGTGAGAGCGACCTCTCCGGGTAGGCTAAGAATCGCATCCACAGCGCGACGTAGCGCCAAAGCACTCTGTGATTGGCCGCTTCTGTACAAGTTTTCTATAAAGCTGCCAAAAAATGGTGTTGATGGTTGCTGTTGAGTTGTGTAGGTAGTAAAAGGGACCTTTCGTACTCTCTAAGGATAGCAACAGTCGTCATGTAGTAAATCGCCTTCTCTTGACTCTCATTGGTGGGTGCAGAGGTGTCTCGAGGGAGAAGGAAAACTTGCTTTCTTCCAGTACGCACCTTTATTTGCCTCGTGCAGCATAAAGATGAAGCGCATCGCCATCGATTCCAGACTAATCAACGCTAAACCGCCCTATTGGCAACACACTGCACTCACCATGGCCTCTCCAAGATCCTCGCTAATCATTGCAAGATGCGCATAATCGTCGTAATGGGTAACTGCTTCGACAATCGCTTTAGCACGCTTTTCGGGGTTGCCGCTTTTAAAAATCCCCTGTATAGCGTAATGTGCACTCGAAGAGGGGAATTAGCGCGTACCGATCCTACAAAGACCCCATCGCATCCCAGATGCATCATGAGCGCAGCGTCTGCGGGAGTTGCAATTCCTACACACGCAAGTATCGAGGAAGGAAAAGAAAAGTGAACAACCTCCTGCAGCGAAGCACACCACTGGAAGTCTCTGGAGCTTCCTAACACACTCCAAAAGAGAAAGGCTTACTCGTTCAGTTTGTCCATAAGTACCAATTTCATCAGTGCTCATGTGAGCGAGCGCCGCAATTTCCCGCTGTGTTCAGTCACAAAACACCCCTTCGAAAGGAAAAAGTGATAAGTAGGCTTATACATTGATGCATTTCATGTGACGAACAGCTTCAACAATGTTCCCGGTCCCTGCTTCACCCTTGGAGCGGATCATCACTGCACCCTCTTCGATGCGACGTAATGCCTCGCCTGAAAACGGGTGCGCTTGGCTTTCCAAGAAGGTGAACCAGCTACGAAACCTAAATTACGCGCTCCGCACACAAAGGGAATTTTCAAAAGCTTCTTGTCAATATGAGCTTCTTCATCAGCGGGTGTGAGTACTTCGCTTTCATCAATAAAGTCTACAGAAAGCGCTTCGAGTATCCTCGCTTCAATAAAGTGCCCAATGCGCACTGTGTAGCGTCGGAGGAGGGGGACAAGGAATAGGATGCGTCACCTTTAGCCATAACGGGAATAGTTACATGCGCTTGGACGGCTTTGATCATGGCAGGATCGCTCATTCGTGCAACACTGCCTACTCCGTTGGTATCCTTATATACGACACACCCCAAATCACCGTCTCTGCGAATATCAGCAGGTATTCTTTCAAGCGCCATAACCGCACACGCACCCGCTTCTTCAGCAATACGCGCGTGCTCAGGGGAAACAACATCCATAATAACACCACCCTAATGAGCAACGCAATCTTCCAAGAGAGAAAGGGAGAAGAACACCTTGAGCATCTTGGCTAAGCCTGCCTTGACACATACCACCTCCTCCATGTAGGCACCCCGGGCCAATCAAAAGATTGATCCTTTATTGTCTCCCTTCTATGGCGTTCTTTGTCATGTCTGCCAGCTTCTGTCATCCTTTTCCTGGACACTTGCTACCGACTCCTTTTTGTCATCGTCTTCAACGACTTGGTTGTCCTTTTTCTTTGTTTCTTTGTCGGCAGTGACTCCCGAGTAGGCGCCTCCGACGAGTTCAAGAAAGCGTACATAGTGTGGCCCTGCCAGCCGCGATGAGACTTTCTTTTAAAAGGCGAAACTCCCTCGACGAACCATTCTTAAAACGCGCCCAGCTATCCCTTTCCATCAGTTCGTATATCTCCCTCTCTGCGGGAACAAAGAGCTACAGTAATGCATTATTTTGCGTATGAAAAGGGGCGCGAATTGCAAAAAAATCCTACTTACGTCTTTTGTATAGCCATCGTTGGATTTAGCTTCAATCTTATTGCGCGTAACTGTCACATAAATGCGCTTAAAGATGGCGATAGAGGGAAAGAAGACAATGGGAATACCGCCACGGATATTGATAAACTTGCTTCCTTCAACGTTAATGTATTTTCGCATCATCTTCGTTCCCTACAACGCAATAGAATGTCATACTTTTCCCCCTCTTTCCCCTAGTTTACTGCCTTGCCTTTGATTCCCGCTCAGCATCGGTTTCCAGTTGGCTATACTCACGACAATCGCGCCAAAACTGGGTGCAATGAGTGTGTAGAGACGTATGTAGAAGCACAAATTCATAAGGGAAAACGCACATCAATGTTTTCTGTCGAGTGCTCCTTTTCCATCTCCTTGTAGAAGCATTCGTAACCGACCGAGTGGAAGAGAATGTGTTGAAAGTTGGCTTGCTCTATTAATAGCGGCATGCAGTTTTAACACGTCCACAAAACAAAAGTCGCTTGCCAGGAGCAAATTTCACTTGAAACTTTGCGAGAAACTCGGGATTAGTTGAAAAAAGTGTTTGAAAGACGCTCTAGCAGCCGCTGCATTAGTTGCGATGCGTGTACCGACACACCCAACAAACCTTGGTCATTGAAAGCAATACAGCGTCAGTCTTTACAGTGATGGTTGCCGTTCGGCTTTGATCGGTAACCAAGGCAATTTCCCCTGTGCCGGTGGCACCCACAGTAAGTAAGGAATGCCTGCGATACGACACACCAAAATAGCCATCGCGTGCAGTCAGCGTAGACAGGGATTTTCCTTCTTTCGTCACCTCTATGGGCCCATAAAGAGCCGATACAGCGCGCTACTTACAGCGTTGATGGCGTACCTAAGGATCCAAAGAGAATAATAAAAAAAGTGTCCCCAATGTCCCCTTCCTTGAATAGAGTGGTGCCTTTTTTTCGTTTGCATTTTTTCAAAAAAAGCTACAACGCACACCGACTGGATAGTACTCCCATGTGCATTGCTTCACTATTTCCGCAAAGTCTTCGTCAGGAACGCCTTCAAAGACTGCCAACTGCCAGATGGATTAGTGATAAATCCGGTAGTTTCGCGGCAACCCTGTTCTTTTGGAAGGATTCGCCAAGATACTCTTTTGCTGCACATAGGTAGCTTTCCGAAAGCGCCTTGTTGTTTTGCTTTCTGAGAAAAGCAAAAAAATCGCCCTGTTTGAAGGAACGAGTTGTGACAGTATGTAAAGAACAGCGAACCCCTGTGATGCTAGCAAGCAATGATTTCTCGGCACACATGGCCGTCGCATTTCTTTTTAGTGCTTGAACAAGCGCCAATTGACCAAAGGCGCTGCCTGCTTTGACCAAAGCGGTTTCTTTGTCGGCTATGATGGAATTATCCCACCTCAATGCATAAGAACCCGCAGTGTTACAACCGGTTGCAATAGTAATGGCACCCATGACAACAATGTAAAGCTTCTGCTCGAGTTCAATGGTGCATTGTTCACCTGCCTTTAGAAGCGTGTAGTGGTTGCACAAAACTCCCACTCTTTCGTACGTTGTAAATGACGGCCCCTGTGGGAAGCGTCTCTAAGTGGAACAAGGCGACAAGCTCCGATCGTTCGACAAGTGTTGTGCCATCAAAGAGACCAGTGTTGCCTTTTTTCTTCTTCGTGAATAAGGTAATGAACGCACAGACCAAGGAAAGGCGCAATGTCCATACGATCCCGAAGTGCAAGTGCTTCGGCATGGGAAGCAAAGAACTTTTCGGCTTTCCCCTTATTGCATACATAAACATCGGCGTTCTCCGAAGCTACTATCTACAACGTTCCCAGCATATCAACCATAGAGAAAGTACTACCAGTTTGCTGCATGTGGGTTTACTTGAGAGATTGATAACATCGTTGAACCGATAAGCGTAGGCACCGGCCTGTAGCCGTAGACGAAAGGTACGGTTGTGTGCATATGGAAAAAACTTTCTACCTTTACTGAACCGTTCAAAACGACAAAGACATTCACAACGACATTCTCTTGCAGAATAGCATCTTTTTTAAAATGGCTTAGTTTGAAGTGCTTCGCAAGAGCTACCAAGTCCGAATCACTGAAAGGACATGTGAACCATCAAGAAGAAACTTAAAAGGTTCCTCTTCACCATAAAACTCCCAACGCACTTTTTTCAAGTACTCCCTGTCGCTCTTTCGCTGCCTTGCTTACCAACAGCCCCATATCTTTTGAACAACTATGGAGGGTTGGTTCCTCTTTCAGTTAGAGTGAGTTGATAAGGATCAAAGCGTCTTTAATGCCTTTTCACGACAGAGCGACCAATACTTTGCACGAATAGTGTCTTCCTGAATGAGCTTTTGATAATAGTCCAAACACTTCCAGTCTTTTGCTATTCCCTTGTTTAGAGCACTGCAACTGTCAAAGCTAAGGCTACCTTCCATGTAAACATTGGCCAGGAATTCAATGGCATGCAACGAAGTGCTATGAAAGCAAAGTGTTTGTTGGGCATGTCCTTTGGAAAGGGTAGCTATACCTGCTCAAGTTCTGGACAAAGGCAACTACGTGAGGAACCTGAGCATAAGGAAGTCCTGCCAACACAGACCCTGTTTATAACAAGTCTGAACAAGAACTTGCGAGGAAAAACATGCGACAACCTCCAAGATAACTCCATGCACTTTCATTCCCAGGTGCTTCAAGGATTTTCGAAATGCAATAGTCGAGTTCGTTCTCACGCACTATGGGAGTCAATCCTGTGATAATGTGGAACGAGGCAGTGATTCACAAACGCATTGGAAAACACCTGTTGTCGACGCAATGACAAAATGCCGTTGTGTCCAAGCCGAGTTGTTGCGCACATCCTCCGCAATCATCCGTGTAACATAGGCGAGCTCATTGCTAAAGAGATTGTAGTTGCTCATGGCCCACTGTCTGTGCGCGCAATCCATGAGAGGTGCGATAGAGTACAGAAACGCAACTCAAAGACACCTATGTGACCAAGCATGATAGTTTTTGCTATCGTAACTCAGCAAGCGTTCGGTAAACAAAAGTTCCCGGGATGGATCATCACTGTGTTCTACTAACGACCGGCGATGGAACCACACCTGCGAACCTTTGGGATTCTCGTAGTGTGCAGCACAAGGACTAGAGCGAAACAACTCCCCTTACCTGGTAGTTCTTCGGATTCATCATTGCCATTCTTTCCGTGTAATCAAACTCATCACTCAAGTTCTGGAAACAGTCATGGCCTATTGGTTCGCAAAAAGTGCGGATCGACACCTGCCTTTTTGAGCTGAATCAAAAGATAACGTCGGTATCGCCACGCCGTATAGTTAGCAGGATTAACACGAATAACATCCTTGGTTAACGCCAGACTGCGTTCACTAACTTCCCCTAGTCAAGGGAGTGGTAATAGCATAGCATAATCGGAATTTCTTTTTTCACAATGAAATGGGAAATCAATAGTGTACCTGCGCTTATTATTGCGCGAAAGTAGTTGTGAGCATCTGTCAAATGGAAGGGAACAACTTGTTGAAAAGGGAAAATCAAAGAGAACAAACCAGAAAACTTGTCCGTATAAGCAATAACGACCAAAGGATTAGGTCCATCGTCTTGATAAACTGGTTCTACATCGCTCCATTCCACTCGGTCTTTATAGAGAATGTAATCATTGTCATCCTCGCTACTTGACTCATCGTACTTTACCATTAGAATTGGTCCGTTCTACCAATGGTAAGACGCCATTTTCGGTCCCAAGAACGAGGGCAAAGGTGTTGATATCAAAGCGTTTATTTGTATAAACGCTTTCCTTTTTCTTTATCGGCTAAAAAGGTGGAAACTAACCAAAATTTCCGTGTAAAAAGTACGAAAGAAAAGTTAACAATTGTGTAGGAATAGTATTAATTACTTTTTCTTATAGCGCAAATATACTAAAGCCGATTTAGCTTAGTCGTAGAGCGTCGCACTCGTAATGCGAAGGTCGAGAGTTCAATCCTCTCAGTCGGCATTTTTTTTAAAAGGAAGAATGATTGGATTAGTTATTTGTTTATACATAACTTTACACTTTAAGGATACTCACTCGAAACGTAGTGAATGCACATCTTTGGGATCGCTTTATTCTACAAGGCGACAGACAACAATGCTCTTCCTCTCGCAAGCGCGGAAGACTTGTCGAGCTTTAGCTTTTTCCAGCGGTCCACGTCAGTTGCCCATCGCTAAGAAAAAAAGAAACGATTTTTCTAGTGTCCGCGAATTCATCCGCTTTTTTTCAAAAGCAATTGCAAGTCGTGTCAAAGTGGGTGTTCGACATTCTATAGAAGAACCAGGTTGTGTGTTGATAGTGACTGGTTTGTGTCGCTCAAGTGTAGCATTTAGAATACAACGCCATGTGCCACGCCTACACCCGTCACGATTGGCTCAGCATCGTTGCCATTACAGAAAGACAGTACCCGACACGTGTCATCTTCTCGCTTTTGCACAAGCTGCAAGATGAGTTTTCTGCGCTTTACGATAGCAGTCAATGGAGCTTGTCGCAATGTATGTAGTGCATCTCTGTAGGTTTAGAGTACTACCGCATAGACAGCTTTTATGTTTCCGAAGCTCAAGGAAGCACTGATACAGTACCAGGATCCTGTGAAGGCAGACAAGTTGACAGCAATCCAACGTGACTTGGATGAAACCACCGTAACGCTGGTATGTGTAGCGGTGTTGGCACTAGAACGCTCCGGTGCAACGTCTTTTGGCGGTATTGGTATTATTGTTGCAGCACAAAACTATGGAGTCGGTGCTAGCAAGAGGGGAGAAGCTCGAAACCATTGTAGACAAGTCGAACGACTTGAGTGCTCACGCCAAAGTCTTTTACACTACCGCAAAGAAAACCAATGCGTGCTGCGCATTTATGTAGTTCTTTACTGTATTGCGTGAAGCATTTGGGAAGTACAACACCCATCATGGCTATTGTTGCTATCCAGTGAAAAACAGCAGCACCACTAGAATTAAAGCAAATCCTAACGCACTTCCTTGCTTCCCTTTATCAAACGTAGCAGTCCAAAGCTCACAATAGGAGGCTTCTCCATCACTTGGCGCATTGGTCGCATAACGCCGATAATGGATCGAAAATTGCTAAAGTAATAAATAACCGGAAATTCCAAAATGCCTTGAAAGCGCAATAGCGATGGAAATACCTAATCGCATCGGAAAAGTCAAGGACGCAAAAGGGATAAACGTTGTAGAATGGGTTGATCACCCATACAACACAGTTTGTTGCATAACTTTGACCGGGAAAAGCAATCATGCAAACTCGAAAGGAAGGTAATGAGGAAAATAGCTATAACAACGCTACACTTTGGTATTCATTGTTCATAGTGGCCCGTACGGTCCTTATCGGAAGGGTTTTGTAGCGAATAAAAACGAAGCATAATGCACTTTTCGGATGCGATCAGTAATGATTAGGTTCAAAGTCTCAGAGGAGAGGCTTCCCTCCCAAACGGAATGGCTAAACTGTGTGGATCCCCTTTGAAAGGAAAACAACACCATAAAACACACTTTGAATAGGAGAGTGCGAAGCGTCATTCCCTGTAGAAAAGAAAAAAAGTTATTGGCATAGAAGCTCGGCTGTGCGATTCTCCTTCGCACTGAAGCGACAATTGCAGCAAACACTTCCAAGAATAGAAATGACACCCTTCTTCGTACCAACCATTGTTTATGCTTATAAGATACTGCGTGCGAAGGAAGTCCTCCCGGTTGTCATTCCAAAGGCTACTCTACCTTCCTTTAATAAAAATGGTTTGGTGACCAAGCTTGGTCGAGAAGAGCGATTGCGTTTCTTACGTGCAACCAACTAACCACTCACTACTGCACTTTATAACCATCCACATCGATCGCTTCGGGTTCCTTTTCTAAAAGAGAGCTGGTTGAAAGCTTATTGCTGTTGCTTCACTTAAAACCAATCTCGCTGCTGTAGCGACTTTTCGTTTTCCTTTCTCCAAGGATATGGTACACTTTGCGCACTTAGTCCACCACTTAGTGCATGGCTTTCTTCTATGAAGCTCAAACAAGGGAAGGAAAGCGAGTAAAAAGTGCTATCGTTTTGTCATAAATTGGCCGTTTTTAGTTAATAAAAGGGCGCCAACAATTAGATAAGCGTCCCCTTACGTATGCCATGTCCCACGACATGAAGGCTGTCGCATCGCAGATCTACGAACTTGCGTGCGTTCGGGAAAACCAAGAGTCTATCCTTAAGGATAAAACTTGTCTTTCGGGAATAAGTCTCTTTCTTTGCGAGCGCAATGAGGCGATTGTTACTACGGCGCTTAAGGTGTGGGAAGGTTATGTGGGCCTTTGTGCATTCATCAGTAACGCAGACACTGGAAGTACTCTGTTGTGAGCACAAGAACAGGCCTTTGCTTCGCACTGCAAACGGCATTGAGAACAATCTCCTTGCCCTACAACAGCGAGGCACTACAGAGCAAATGACTTTGGCTTCTAGGATAGTAGAATACCTTCAACTAAAACCAAAGATGGCAGTACTACGCCGTGAAAACAACGCGTCAAAGCTTGCAAGTATACCGGTAGCGTCCGCCATGAATGGAAAAGCTTACTCAGTGACACTTTATAGCGTGAACATTGCAGACGTGCGAAAGGATATTGAGGTAGCACAGTGTGATGGATGCTTCGTCCACACGTCTGACATGACACGCAGTTAGGGCTTCTTAGCCAGAAAGGAATCATCAGCTTCACATTTAATCTGGAGAAAGAAACCGTAACAGTACGAGCACTTCGGGAAGTGACACCGGCGATGATGTACAGCGGCATTCATCGCATCAATAGCCTCATAAAAGTATCATTGAGCGCTACGTCCCCTTCCCTTATACCATGCACATCGCACAGCTACAACAAATAGTCAGGGACAAAAATGGAACAAGGACAATCGATATTGGCGGCAGCGAGCTTGCCGGTACCGTAAGCTTCTCCCATGAGTAGAAAAGGTTCATCGATTACGCCTGTCGCACAGAAAACGGAGGATATCTCGATGAGGAAATCAACGAAAGAACCATCAATGACAGTGTCTTGTCCAAGCTGGACGACAACAATGCAAAGAGAGCGAAAAACACGTGGTTTGGAGGCGTCGGGAACTTTATCACCAAGAGCTTGTATTGGTAAACCAATACCAAGAATAAGTGTTATTGTCAGAGACTGTGATCAATCGAAATAAACAGATCGCTGCCATTGCGCTCCTCAATTTTTAGTCCTTTTTCGTTCGCAAGGTGCAACAAGCATACAAAGCACAGTGACACTTGCCAATCATGTGAGTTGGAGAAGGGATATAATGCCAAAACGAGTCAATGGGTGTGATGTAAAGCAGTTTTGGGGCACAGTTAACATGCAAGCCTTACCAGAAACATTCTGGGCAATGTCTTGTGGCATTTTTTCGGGTATTTCTTTGCACAACACCGAAAAGCAGTGACCCGTTCCCTCTTGTCTCTACTTGCTAGTATGTAAATCTAAACAAACCAGCCTTAACCACCTCGATGGCATTCAGCATGTTTTTTTTGAGAAGATCAACATCCATGCGTGTCGCTTGCTTGGCATAGTTGACATCCATGCTTTCAATGTGTCGCGGTAGATCGAACAACTCAAGTGGCTTCTATACCGATAAAAAAACTGTAAACTCTTTCCTCACTTGTTCAAGCCCAACTAAATCATTCTTATCGGCTCGGTCACTGTCGTCGGGGTTGTCATCAAAGTGCTGATGACACGGATCGTCTTCCATAGCATCTTCATCGCTCAGCTCCTTGTGACTTGCCAGAAGCGTGTATGGCGGCACTTCATCTGTAACATTGCTTCTGGAGGAGTTTCGAATGGGCCCCCTCTCCATCTTTAACAGTGCAATTATACTCTCAGACTCCCCCTTATAGATAACCTTTGGCTTTAAAAAGAACGTATACAGTTGCGCGACGCTGTAGTGTTCATCCTCTGGCAGCGTATTTTTTGCTTCTCTAAGAAGAGAGTGGTGAGTAGACCAATGCACAGAATGGAATAACCGTTGCTTATTTAAAGTAATTTGACTCAGTGTCGTTTTGGCTTTCCCCGAAACCTCCAATGAGCTTTAATACCGTAAACTACGCTTTATGCGAGGAGGAAGGAAACGCACTATCTAGATAGATCCGAAAAATCAATCAGCTTTAAAGGCTTTTTTTTGCAATCATCATTACTTTTAGCCGGCGCGTTGTCTGTGACTCGGAATAAACATGTACGCACAACTTGCGCTCGGTCAAAGCAGCATACCTAGTATAGGCCCTCTATACTTCCAATGCTCAGGTCCAGTCCAGTTTTTAAAATACTTTGGATCAAAATAGCTGTAAGCATCTGGTGACAGTTTAAAAGGCGTATGCATTAAATTGCCATCACCATTCGAATAAACTGTCAACGGTATGTTAATACTACTGCTCTCTAAGGTGCCATGGTGGAAAGATGGAATGGTGCAATTGTTGGCTTCGCATTGATTAGCTTTTCATTTCCCATCTTTAGGAGACTAAGAAAGGCGCATACCACAATCGTATGGATTGTCCTCTTCCCACGCATCGGGTGCATACCCGCCGTCACTGTGCTCTTTTTATATTATTATTAATGACTGGAGGAATAAAAAAACACTACCGGACAAATCAGCATCAACAGTAATGGATGGTAATGGTGCGTCGGTGACATCGGTATTAAACCCGTTTGTAAAACGTTCACAGATATACAAAGCATCGAGGATTTGTGGTGCGAAAAGTACTGTTGCACAATAATGCCACACATGAACCATGAAACGTACTCTCAAAAGAGATGGGCGGTTCATGACAACGTTCAGGAAGATCTGAAGAAGAAGGAAATACACTCACTGTTTGTTGTTTATTACCACAATCGTCATCCATACCAACGCATGCACCCTTCATGACACCAACATTGTTCAAAATAAGACCGCAACTAGAATAAGGTAGAAAGTGAACCTAAGTAGGAGACGGAAGAGGGAACTCCACACCTTTTACTTGGGTCAAACTTGCTGGCAATTCTATGGAAGAGTGGGTCAGCATCGATCGAAAGAAGCTCAGAAGCGTTTACGGAAATTTTTTTCGGGTCGCTTTCCACCGTTTTCCCACTACGGATCTGGTGCCACACACAACCATTACGCTCAAAATGAGCGGTGAAGAACTTTGGCAATGTTACTGCGTTGCGTCATCTTTTCTTCATCTCTTTTCCCTTCTTTCATTGCGAATAAAAATTGGAGAGAGAAAAAGGGCTTGTGCGAGGTAGCATTACGTTGGGTTGACGACTTTGAAGCAAGATTAATCTTGTACTTGTGCATATCTTCGTACACAGAGTCCACACGGGCGGAATATATCTTTGCTGACGCCTCCAGTGCACGCGATGCCTTAGCATAGTTAACAACACCTATCTAGCTTTTAAGCACCATCGCAATTTCATCAAAGGGGTGTACCTTCTTCAATGTTCAAGCACTGCATGTGATTAATAAGATCCAACTCCCAAGCATTCTTGGTAGATATTTTCTAAACGAAACGTTTGGAAGAAGAATGCGACGGCGATAGAAGCAAACACTGCACGTTTTTTGAGCATAAATCAACACTTTTGGTGTATATCAAAAACGGGTCCTCCATTTCTGTCACTCCCCCAACAATCCGTTGTCAACCAATTGTTGCATGGCGTTTAATGGTAGATTGAATAAAAATGTGGAAGACATGTCGCAGTACGCCTCACTAATGAGCCAGCCATGTCGCAGTACGCCTCACTAATAAGCCACACAATGGCGTAGAATTCGGAAAATTCGTTCTTAAGGAAGAATCGCATTCGGTTAATTCTCTGATAAAGCGGGATAAGCACTCACTCGAACAGCCCGTATGTGGTTGGTCAAGTAGTAACTTACAAAAATTGCAAGCTGTCTCGTTGAATAGTAAAAGCACACCAGAATCACAATGAAATGGAATAATTAAAGAAAAGTGAATAATCTTCGTTTTGACTTAAAGAGTTGTGCTGCTGCCTTACGGAAAGGAGAAGAACAACCCAGTAGGAACTTTATAAAAGTAAAAAGGCCATCATCGCTAGGAACGTGCCTTGATCGTAGCAGCGTCGGTACGAGCAAGGTTGATCAACTGACGAAGAAAAATGCACTCGTCATAACAATCCCATACAACGTGACTATATACGTGGGTGCTGTTATCAACCAATCTCGTCAATGCGTTGATGTCGTTGGCCCAATCATTAAGGACATCATTGACATCTTTAGTGCGGCGGAAAGTGATAATTCCTAGGCACACCATAAACACGACTTTTCGCTTCATCTACCTAAAGGCCGATCAATTCTCGCATAAACCATCTTGCTAACAATGAGTTCGGCTATCGCTCGCTCAGCTTCCTATGGAAGAGAAACCATCCCGCTTCGGTAAATGGAGAGAGAAAAGGAAAAGGCAATATATATACACCACCTCTGTACTTAAACCTAAAAGCTCTTTGAATCGGTTCGTTGATATCCGTGTATAATACGTGGCAATGATGCGAATGTTCTACCATTCAATGGAATCTCCCTTTTTCTTTCAGACACTGGAAAAACGTACGTGTTCGGTGATCCGTTTATGCAACATAGTCATCTTTTCATCGAAATTGACAGCATAACAGCCTACATTGTTAGCCATAATGACCGACATTGTAACTTGTCGTTTCGACACTGTTCCTTACCCGCTTTTTGGAACTCGGCGCTAAAAAGACACTTGAAAACGTCAACTTCTAGTATCTTTGCAGTGTTATTACACAAAGTCCATTGTTAGTAGATAGACACCTCCTTGACAATGAAGCAGTTGAGCAATTCTCTGTAGGGTCGCCAGTAAAGAGCCAAGTACGATAACCATCTAACTTGTAAACAGGGACACTATTCATGTCAACATTGGCAGATAGACGATGGAGGAGATCCGATTGTTCATTGTCGTGGGGGGCCAGAACAACGTAAGCAGCAGAAAGCGATAACGACTGCGTTGCAAGCAGTGAATACAGAATCCCCCCTCCACACACAACCTGTTTGACTTGCTCGCTATTCTCTTTTACCATCTTTGTATTGTAAATGGCTATAGAGTATGCACATACACGACTTGTTCATCCGAAACTGGAGGGAAACTCACAAAGATAATGCTTGCAAATATCGAGATAGCTATGCTCATGCTCGGCAAGGTCTATCATGAGCTTGTAGTACGTTAACTTTTCAGCCTAGAAGGAAATTATGCGTCGGATGCACTCTTCTCTCAACCATTTTACCTGATATTTATCGTTTTCCAAAGTTCTAGTCGATAGTTTCTTACTGATTATTTGTGTTCCTACCATCCCATTTTCCCTACTCTTGCATGGTCAAAAAGCAGTTTATCATACGATGAAAATCGCGTGTAGCGATGCAGAGTCGGATTTGCTCGAGAATAAACGCAACTTTCTCTTTTTTTGGCATCGAATTAAAGGTTTCAACCTACGCAGCCATTGCGACCATTAACGCCAAAAAGTGTGCAACGAACATTACTTGTAATTCCTGTAGAATCACCGCCGCTTGATCCACTTTGCCTAGATCTGTTTGCCGTAATTGAATTCCGATAACGCAATCCTCCGAAAAGTTGGTAACCTTCTTGAATTTTCGCAAGTTGCATCGTCACGCGCGCACGGTATAACTCAACGTATATCTTTTCTTTTTTCACCATCTCGCACAGCAAGGAAAGGAAAAACCTTTCCATTGGTAACTTCGCGAAGAGTGTTGATATAAGCTATCTTTTCGGTCATGTCGATGATGCCATCAACGTACTCGCAGCACTTTGCTATCATTGCAATAAGGGCCTAAACAGTATTTTCGTTATTCTCCTTTTTCTCTACCTGCTTCAGCTGCCCACGGCGCTTAAACAATGACTTGATGTTTTCTTGCAAGCGTGGGAGATCTTGAGCCACTATTGCGTTCAAAGAAAGTAAAAACGAAGTGAAACACTATTCTGTGCTTAACTAACCTTCGAAACAAACCATCACAATAGCTAACAAAACGCGCTGAGAAGACGCCATATCTGCTGCCTGTTAAAACTGCGTGTTAGTGTACTGCGTGATTGAAAAGTCGTCGCACCATCCGTGTTTGCCTCTCAAAAACATTCAGCACTTCCAACGCATTATCAATAGCGCCTTCTTCAGCCATTTTCTAATTAGACGCTTGGAAACGCAAACTCTGAAAGACAGTAAACCATGGCAGCAGGAATCTTTGTGTCGGCGCAACTCGAAAGATCCTCACCAGTGCCTTCCGAAAAAGTTTAAAGCATGCACTTTCGCTAAAAAGACGCACCCTTTTGCAACAGCTCACTGTCAATTGGCTGACTCAAGTCAAAACTATCCATGTTGTTGTTCGCTTTCACAAGGTGACAGATAATACACCACACTTGGGGGTTTTTTGTTACCCTCAGGCGATAATCCTTTAAGTGTGAAAGGAATGGCAATCGCAAAAGTGATGCTCTGATGGGTGCCTGTTTATAACTTTTTTTTTCTTTGGTAGTGTGAAAAGAAAGCTTTAGAATGGTTTGTTTAGTATATCAAAGGTACCAATAAACCATTTCCTTTTCTTGTCAGTATGACTATAAGAGACATAACCTACACGCAATTATAGCAGCCTTATTGTACTTTACTTGCATTTTCAGTGTGCCTTTAGTGCATAGAATTCGTTTCTCTGAGTTTATTAATAGCCAATATCCCACTCTTCCGAATAAAAGAGGCACTATTCTCAAAGGCTTCCTTTCGCTTTCTTGGAAAAGTTTAAGAGTTTTGCACAAGAATGATTGGACAAAACGCAATTCGGATTAACGACTTTATAAGTAATCAACAACATTTATTCGTCTTATCCTTGCCATCGATGGAGGAAGAAAGTGGGATGGAAGTTGAATAAAAGTCGGATGTGCTTTCTTTAGCAGAAAGCATCTTTTGCGAGATAATGCGATAGACATCTGTACAAGTTTGAAAACTTAAGTTGAGGGAGAAAAAGAAGAACCGACACTAACCATCGAGTACTTGCTCGAATGCAATATTAACGTTGCTGGAATCTAACGCAGAAGTTTCTATAAATGATAACGATTCTCGCTCTACGTCATAGTGTTACTATCAGAAACACTGATAGGATACTCTAAAGCCAGTACGACCGGCAAAACTTGTTGCAGTCTCCGTTGGAACAACGCGTAGATGACGCAAGTCAGACTTATTCCCACCAACATTAGAATCATGTTTTTGTCAGCGTGAGTTCGTATTCCCCTTAGCCACTGTTCTAATGCTATCGTTGTACAAGTGTTATCAAAAAAGTGGTCGAACCAATGTTTCAACCGATTTTTGCTTCGCAATGTCGTAGACAATTAACGCCCCCATAGCGCCACGATAATAAGCACTGGTGATTGCCTTGTAGCGCTCTTGTCCGGCTATTGATACTCTTAGCAACCAGGGCACACCGAACGAAAAGAGAGTGGTGGGGAATTAGAGATTTGTATCCCATATCTATGCCTTGATTGTCTTTCCATCAATTGTAATACTACGCGTAGCAAATTCAACACCTTGAGAGGTTTTTTTCGCGTCATTGAAACGCTACAAAGTAAAAGTGTACCGATCGTTGATTTAGATTCCAAGTGAAACTCATTATTCGTAAAACGCATCAAGAGATTCGACTTTCCGACACCAGAGTCTCCAATCAAAACGACTACCATTGTTCATTGACCTTCCATTCGAAGAATCAATAGTGTGAGCTTTACTTTTAAAGAGGAAATCGTAAGAGTCATCCATCAAGACAATTGTTTGGTTTTCACCTAACAAAAGGTAGAAGGGCAAAGAGCGGAGGGCTGCTTGACCCACGTGGAAGGCAATGTCTGACAAACTACTGCCTGTCGCACTCGATCAAGAAAACGGGTTGATGGAAATAGAAAGTTTATGCATGAGCTGTTACGAGAAGGTAAAGAAACGCTATGAAGAGCACTACCAATTTGAACATACTTGCTAAGGGAATCACAAGACTGCTTCCTACAAGAATTCCCTTCTTCGGGGATATAACGATTATGGCATTTTCATGCCATTGCGGCTTCCAGAATAATGAAGTAATGAGTACTGAATCTTTGAAAGACTTTGGAGTAAGAATCAAAATACACATAAGCAAACCAGAAGTTGTTTGGGGAGAAACACTTTCGTCTAACACACTATAAAGGACTGGAGTAGACAAGTCGTCAAGAGCGAATATGCGAAAATTATGATTCCCGAGATTGATTTCAAGGTTCCGCCGGGTGTTGGCAAATTAACGACTGTTGAAGGATTTCTTGAAGAAGCTATTTTCGGTCTTTCGTACGATCAAGAAGAGAGAAAGGTTACCTTTTTTCTTTTGGGATGTTAGTGAGAAAGTTTAGAAATGTCATTCAGAAATCGCTGATCGCATTGACATGTTCATTGGTAATCGTCCACTCTCAATGCGTTGTTATTCTGTCGCATCTTTGGTTCACTATAGAGAAAATTAAAGAATACCGAGAAGGAAAGCCATTTACGTTCATTCTGGATGACCCTTCGGGGAACAGTCATATCGAAAATACAATGGCTCCTAAAGCCGATACGAACATGACGATCGTTAACTATAAAAGAACGAAAACCCAAAGTATTGGTTCCAATCATCGGAATTGTTACGACTTACAATGGTGCACTCGTAGCGGAAACACTGGGATTCCAAGCAAGCGACGACGATCATCAAAAAAGTATGTGCTTCTATTGTACTTTAGCTTGTATGCATTGGAATATAGAAGAGTGCGAACTAAATGACCAAATTTTCAATTTGCCAAGCACATGCAATAACTGCTACGTACAATTACAGTCTACTGGTTCGGGTTTCTTATAATTAGAGTGATGTTCAAGTGAACATTAAGCAAGTGGACATTCCGTACTTTAAAGAAGTCATAATTATAGCAATGTACTGCGACAAATGCGGACACCGGTCGAATGAAATTAAGGTATCTTCGTGTCGTTTGAGAATGGCAATAGTAATATGAAAGGCTGGCGGTCCTATTGCAGAACACGGCACAAAATTGACTCTAACATGCACTTCAGAAGAGGATTTAAATCGTGACGTGTTGAAGGTATCATCGGATATTATAATCAGTCCAAAAAATACATTTTCTTAGTCAACACATTGCGTCATTTCCATCCCGGAAGTACAATTGGAAAGTGCGTTAGGTGTTGGTGAAGACAAATTCACTACTGTAGAAGGGCTGATAGTACTAATAAAAGAAAAGGTTTGCAGCTGGCTAGTTCTTAATCACTAGAACCCCAGTTTCTCCAAGAGAATATGTTTCTCCAAGGCGATTCAGCAACTCCTAACATGCGTGAGAGATTGAATATCTTTGTTGAAGGATTAAACAATGTTTGAGCCCTTTTAGTTTTTCCTCACGTGTACAGATACTGACGGGGAAAAAAATGCCTTTCACATTGATCCTCGACGACCCAACAAGCAATAGCCATATACAAAGCTTCTATGCTCCCGATCCTGATCCACAGCTGTTAGTGGAGGTACTTTGAATGCTTCAATGAGCACTTTTTTGCGTTTTATAGACATACCAACGCTCCGAATCTCAAGAGGACGAAATCGGCATTGCTGATATGGTAACTGAGAATTATTAAGCCGATTCTAACAACACCACTGAATGCAATGAATCCTATGTTTCCCTACAATAAATGCGAATCCTTTATGCATTATGCGCATCGATACCCAACGTTTTGTTTCTTTTTTGTAATCTTTTTATGGTCAACTTAAGAAACTGGGCGTGTACAACCAGAGGTAATAGGAGTCCAGAAGCCCATGGAATGGTTAGTCTGTTCGTTCCTACAAAAATAGGGCTTTTCAGTAAACATTGCATGAATCCTGAAGCTACAATGTGCGTGTGGAGGAATGCAAGGGGTGTCAGACTCTTTACAATATCACCCGAATTGAAAACCAGAATATCTTCTGAACGCGATAAAATCTGTTTACATGGATATAAAGTAATTCCATTTGAGCATCGATCGCTTTTCAATGTCTTGCCAACCCATTAGAAAAGAGCTTACTAAGAGAACCTACTATGCGTTTCCAGCATATATTTATTGATTCATCCTTAGGCGTTCATTTCTTCGCATTACACAATCATTGATGCGAACCCGTTCAATCTCCAGTATAGAAGCCAAAGTGCGAGGGTGGGAGTTACAAGTTTTGAAGCTTATTCTCGATTCCGAGCGTGCCGTGGACTATGATACAATGTTGACACTTGTATTATAGTTCAGTGCTTGGCTTACAAGTGTATTAGACGTTCAATTGAAATTACCCACTGCAGTTACGAGGATAAATTCAATGCCTTCCTTCCATGTTTGTTTCTTTTTTCATCTTCTTTACGTTAGCTCCTAATCTGCATCGTCGCTTTAGTCTCCTATTCTTCTCTGGATAGTGTCCATTCCTTCGTCATACTTAACGTTAAAAAAGAAATGCAAAAACTTTATCGGTGTCCCAAAATGTTAATTTAAGCTTCTACTATCCTTATTATTCCATCATGATCGGTAATTACAACGTTATGCGACTCAACTCTTAGAATCGGTCTCGACGAACTATAGTGCGAAAGTGGTATATAATGCTTCAACAGAATGATCTGTGTTGCACAAATCCCATATTTACAGAAATTACTTTTTTAATATTGCAGTCGCACTTTGATCCTCATCGGTTCTTCAAAGGAAGCTATAAATCGAGGCGCAATTTTACAATCAAAAGGAAAACCGCCATTTGTTTCTATCAGATAATTGCAGAAGCTCATGTCTGATTTCCATGGATGGCAACACATT
>JAQFYM010001193.1:0-37753 GCA_034694785.1 Agrenia bidenticulata | reverse complement strand
AGAATTTTGTTGACAAAAACCCACGGGGACGACTTTTATAATGTGTCAAGTTCCAAGTTCCAACATATACATATGTATGCCTGCAAAGCAAAGTTTATATAACCCTCAACTAAAATTAAGTAAGTAAGCTTCAACTGAAAATTGGCCTTTTTAAAGTCTGACTTCTTTTTCAGTCTGTCAAACTATTATTTTTCCGAAAAGGAAGCTGAAAATAAAGCCGTAGATGAAGAACGAGTTTAAGAGAGTATTAAATTGACAAAGAACGCCTTCAATTTCCTTTCATCAAAACGCAGAGATTTTTTCCCCGGTTAGTTACCCTCCATATGGATTTGGCCAACCTGAAGGTCAACTTATGCCTAGTTTGAAGGAAAGCAAATTCCTTTTTTTTTTAACGTCAATATCGTCATTCATGAAGAGCTGGATGATGAAAAAAGTTGCAGGTTGTAAAATATTTTAGACTTCTATGAAAGATAGTATCTTGTCTGAAAAGGTTGTGGAAAAGTATCTGTTTTAGACGTCTTTATAACTGTGGTACCTTTAGGGAAAGCTTTATATAAAATTTCTCCAAGTATGCAAGTATGTAGACCACTTCACAGTCTACAGAAGATCGATTTCATACTCGAAAGAGATCGAGCAGTATGTTATGTTATGTAAGATAATTATTAATTGATTAATTTTTTGGAATACAATATCAATAAAACTACCAAAAAGGCCTTTCACAAGGACAGGACATCTCACGAGTCTCGGAAAAATATTTTCTAGAAACAGTGTTTGACATAATTTGAAGTTGACCGTTTCTAGCAAATATTTTTCCGAGACTCTTGAGATGTCATGTCCCTGTGAAAGGCTTTTTTGGTAGTTTTATTGATATTGTATTCCAAAAAATTGCAATTAGGCTAAAATCCGCTGCGACAAAGTATTTTTTGACCCTCTGTTTTTGAAACCCCATACTATTTGTTTGATAATAAATAATTTATGAAGTTTGTAAAACAAGCTGCATGCCTCAATCCATTATGATTTGCTAAATATATTGACTATAGGTAAAAAAATTAGGGTAAAAAAGTAAATTAATTGCCCTTATTTCATAGCTGTCTTTGAACGAAAATCCGCCCTATTACTATCTCATTTGGGAGAAATTCGACTGCCCCTACCCCTTAGAATATGTTTATGTACAAATTTGATCACCCACTTTGCCAATATTCAAATATGCCCGAACATGGTCTGCGTTGCCCCATATTCCATTTGAATTGATATCTTGTCATAAAGGCCCAATTTCTCAACGATGACGACGATATAATATACAAAATCTAGGATGTTGCAGGTCAATCGAATCCCAAGGTTCACAAAGTTACGTAAGATTCGATAAGACGAATTTTATAAATTAAGACCTGAAATAGCTCCAACACCAAGTTTAAACTTTAAATATTGACAAGTGGTTCTCCATAGTATAACCCTGAGAGGGGTTTACTTTTTTGTAGAAACTTATCTGCCTGTCTACTCATAATAATAGTTTTTTTTAATAAATATTTTTTAACAACTTTAATAGTAGATATAAAAGTTCGTTTTTATTTATCCAAAATATGGGTGGAATGAGCTAAAATACCATATTTAGATGATTGAGTGTAGGACATGATACGTTTTTTCATATAAAAAAAGGCCATAAATCTTTCCAGCATAAGACACACTCGACACTTTGGAGCATAGCACAATTATTTAAAGACAGCTCAATATTTATATATCAGAGGCACATAAGTTATGTTAACAAGTCGTAATTAAAAATCAAACGCTTTCGCTATAAATAATTTATCATTAGATTGCAATCTTAGACAAATCTTTATTAGGTTAAACCAAATTCTATTTCTAAGTGATTAATCTAAGTCTTAAATATGAACCATTGAAACGCATGTCTTACGTATCAACTTATACTTAATAATAATTTATTTCCGTTTTCCGTTACAATCGCTCCGAAAATCTATGTACTATATTTAAAAAAAATCTTACTCCTGTCACTCCTGAGACTCATTCATGCAGCTTCGTCATTGCTGTCTGTATTATTGCTTTCAGTCTTAGAGTTAACATTATTGCGAGGCGCGGCAAGGTGTGCAGAAACCTTCTTACATTTAACTCTAAGACTGAAAGCAATAATAAGAACAATGAATAGGTACGAATGGTATTATAGTTTCTAAAGTTGGCAGATATTATTTTATTTTTACAGATATTATGCTTAGCTCGTTTTGAATGTTATCATAAGCCATGTCTTTAACAGTTCAATTTATTTACTTTTGTGGCAGAGCACCAACAGCTATGTAAAAAAAATCTGATTAAACCCCGCATGCTTTGAAGTCTGAAGCCGACGAAGGGTTGAATTCTATCAATCTCCTATCCATTCATTCATTTGAATAAAATATAAATACCATCATTGGAAAAGAAATGAGAACAGCTGAAACCCCTCTATCTAGACCAGACTATAAGTTGAAACTATAAACATTTTAAATAGATACCCTACTACACTAAACACAGAATTACGATAGTATTTTAATTATAAATAAAAAGGGAAAATAGTCTGAAATAAAAAAATAACCTCCCAAAGAGTTATAGTTTATATTTGAAAATAAATCACCGATCACAAATGAGGAGAATGGAGCTGTAAACTAAATTAATCACATTCAAGTGTGAATATATAAAAGTGGGAAGTGGTGATTCATCATGTCAACTTAGAGATTATTTACTAGTCACTACTTGATAGTTAGTTAGTTAAGTACCAAACATAAAGTTTTCATTCATTGTTCATAAAAAAAAAAAAAAAATTCATTGTTGAATACAACTGGGAAGTGGGGTTAATTTTATGTTTACCATCGTTGGTGATTGTGATTTATTTTAGATCAATCGATTTTGAGCTACAGCTGATCATATTGATAACTTTTTTGTTTAGGGCGATCTCAGAGTTTTAAACTTAGAAAGAATACCAAATATCAATCTTCACACTTCACAGTATTGCCAGTCTGAAAAAAATACTGAAATAACTGAAAATTAAATAGAATTTTCAATAAAGTAGTTTCTATCTAATTTCTACGTTTCTAGTTTGAGTTTATGTAGAATAGAGTTAACGAAGGTTATGGTTAATTTCCAGGGTTGTTTGAGGTCAAATCTGTAGTGATTACACTAGCATAAACATCAGATGCTCAAAAATACAAGATCAATGTTGTTAAAATTATAGTTTAGCTTCAGTAGTAATAGGGACCTTGGAGCCTTGAGTTATTATTTGAATACCTAATAGTTGTTTTCCATAAAAAGATTAGAGAGACTGACTGTGGACTGGGATATCTTCAAACCTTGTTTGCGATAAGCAAATTTCGATACCAAAAAGAAAACCAAAGGACCAGATAAAAGGTCAAATTGAACACATTAACTATTGTTGAACTGCAGTCGTTGAGAAACCTTTTGAAGGATTGCAATGACACATTCAGCACTGTCCCATTCGCATTAATGGGTTTTAATAACAATTTCAATTTTAGCCTACTATTTTAATACATTGTGCGGATTAGGAATCTCCACTGGGTAGAAATATATAGTGTGTTTAAAATTATAATTAGTATCTAAACTGTAATTAATTGTTAGTTAAAATCTCTCTACCTCAAGGGATTTAAAAACCAATATACCGAAATATTTAAAAACATGGGTTATTCAGAGTTAGACAATAATTCGACAGAGGAAGTGGCCTCAGAACCTTCTGGAGTTAGCCGAAACCGGAAGTCGGGCCACCGACCACCTGAACCACCAGATGATGACCAGGGACCTTCAGCTTCAACATCAAAAGAAGATAGTAGAGAACCCTCGGGTCAAGCCGGGGCCACATTATCAGAACCTCAGGCTGATGGAAGTAACGAATGTAATCCTGAATATCAAAACAATAATCATCAGACTTACTTCACCGAAGAGACTGTTCACATACCCTTTGAGGATTCTACGGTAATTTAACATTTCTTTTTTGAAGAATGACTTCATCTAAATCTCTAGGTCTTATTGTAGGATTTCAGCTTCAGGAAGTTATGGGCGTTCACAGGTCCTGGATTTCTGATGAGCATTGCCTACCTCGATCCAGGAAATATTGAGTCTGATCTTCAGGTAATTAAAGTTCATGAAACAAATTTGTAGAAGAAGAATTATACATTAAATATTTGACTCATTTTTTTTTACAGTCGGGAAGCACAGCTCGATACAAGGTAAAAAGACACTTTGGTTCCAGACTTCTCTTAATTACAATGGCATTTGCATATCTGATTGTTTTTAATGATTTTGCAGTTACTTTGGGTCCTTTTATGGGCTACTTTCTTAGGCCTTCTCATGCAACGATTGGCAGCTCGTCTTGGAGTTGTTAGCGGAATGCATTTGGCTGAAGTCTGTAATAGAAAGTACCCTGTAATTCCTAGAATGATCCTTTGGGTCATGGTGGAAATTGCTATCATTGGGTCCGATATGCAGGAGGTCATCGGCACTGCCATTGCCTTCTACCTTCTTTCAAACAAAGCGTACGTAAATATTTATCATTGCTTCTGTCTTTGAATGAAGGTCGTTGTGAATTTCCCAACTATAATTTATGCCTTCGTATACCTTATTTGAATAGCATACCATTGTGGGCTGGTGTTCTTATCACCGTAGCAGACACTTTCACCTTCCTTTTCTTGGATAAGTACGGCCTAAGGAAACTGGAGGCATTTTTTGCTATTCTTATCGCCACTATGGCTATGTCTTTTGGATATGAGGTAAGATTGACTTGACTTGGTACTGTTATATCTATAGGTAATTAAAGTAGTAGATCTTTGAGCTATTTTAACTCCTCTATCTCAAACTGTTGTTGCTGAGATCGAAATTAATTATGGCGATGGGCAAAGAGTGTATGACACGCAACAAGCTAAAAAAATTATTTTGTATTTTTAAACTACCTGATTTCAAATTCATTTCTCACTGCTTAGGGCCAGCGAAATTGATGAAATTTAAAATATTGAAATTTAGCATGTTAAATTGTAACGGTATTAAATTGTTTATCATTAGTACGTGACAGTTGCTCCAAATCAAGCAGAAGTTATGAAAGGGATGTTCATTCCATGGTGCTCAGATTGCGATAGGAAAGTGCTACTTCAAGCTGTAGGAGTTGTAGGTGCAGTGATCATGCCTCATAATTTGTATCTTCACTCTGCGCTTGTCAAGGTAATAGTTATTAGTACTTAATTCGTATTAATTAATTGGTTTTCTGCAAAAAATTATGAACTTTACATTAACTGATTAACTATCTAATACAATTTGACCAATTCTGCAGTCCAGAGACGTGGACCGAACGAAAAAACATCAAGTTAGTGAGGCTAACAAATACTTCTTCATCGAGGCTGCTATAGCGTTATTCGTCTCATTTCTAATAAACGTCTTCGTCGTCTCAGTTTTTGCTCACGGGATGTGGCATGAAAATGGAGTTAAGAAAACAAACGAAAATATATTGGAGGAATGCCTTGCCAAAAACAACTCCCATTCAGATATATTTCTAGTAAGTTTACGTAACAAGCCTTAGCCGAAAAATAACTGAATTCCTATAGGTCTATAAGTCCATTTGGTGTTTACAGAATAATACGGAAGAATTTCAACCTGATATTTACAAAGGAGGAGTATTTCTTGGATGCGAATATGGCGAAATCGCAATGTATATTTGGGCAATAGGCATCCTAGCTGCTGGTCAATCCAGTACAATGACTGGAACTTATGCTGGACAATTTGTTATGGAGGTCTGAGCTTTGGATTAATTAGCGTTTTAAAACATTCCATAGCATTAAAAATAACAACAAAATTGTGGTAGGGTTTTCTGGACTTGAAATGGTCTCGATGGAAAAGAGTTCTCTTGACTCGAACAATTGCCATCTTGCCAACCTTCTTTGTGGCCCGTTTTCAAAACATTCAAGACCTCTCTGGGATGAATGACTTACTGAATGTCTTAATGAGCCTTCAGCTTCCGTTTGCTCTCCTTCCTGTGATATCCATGACGAGCTCAAAGAGTATCATGGGAGATTTTAAGAACGGGATGTAAGTGAATTGATTAAGGAAGCTCAACATTGGAGACACGATAATTTACAACTCCAATTTGAACTCTGATTTCAGAATTGTTAAAGCGATATCCTGTCTACTTGCCGCAGTTGTAATAATGATTAATATGTACTTTGTCGGATACTACGTCACTACAGCGTTACCATCTGATTGGTATGTCTATGCAGCGATATCAACCTTTTCGGTGCTCTACTTGGCATTTTGTACTTATCTTGTTCTCCACATGGTTGTGTCAATGGGATGTACTTGGTTCGATGGATATCAGGTAATCATTGGCTTTAAAACTCAGACTTCAAACTTACAGACTCTTATATTACTCTACTAAGAGTCGTAGCTCACTGATCCGTTAAGTTTCCAGTTTTGAAGAATATATTTCATAATTCAAAAATATTTGATTTTATAAACCCATTGAGTTTCAACCCTCCTTTTTATAATTTTTTATAATTCGACAGTGCCTTGCACCCCAATATGAGCTTTTGCATGCACAGTTTGCCGAAGAAGATGTGAAAACTGAATTTCAAGATTGCAATGTGGATTTTTTTAGAAAGCATGCCCTAATTAAACGTTGATTACTACCAAGCCTCAATACAATAACATTGTGATACAGCTATTATTAAACACACTTGGAGATTTGTCAGTTGTACTAATTTTTCGATTCAGACGCATGCTGACTGGACATAATTAAGCTGTCAGGGATATTACCCAGTTTTGCATGAATATTATTGTTTATCTTAATCTTAGTTAGCACTAAAATCTGTTGTGTATAGCCTAAACCTTTTCAACGAACAGGATTTCGTAGTGAATTTGACTACAGCTAAATGATTCCAACCTGTCTATGTCTCTTTTCAGTTTGCCCGAGGACTGGTTCGAGATCGAGAGCCAAAGATTCTCCAAAATCCAACCGGTGAAAGCTACGGGTATGAACATGAGGAAGACAATGAGGCTCAGACAAATGAAATTGTTGCCTAACGTATTTTTTTCATAAACATTATGCGCATATCATGTGTTGTAGCAATTTGTCATTTACTAATCCTGCTTTTCTCTTGGCTTGCTGTACATGTATTTTTTAAATACCTTGACAGGTCTATAGCCCTTTGCAGTAAGTGCTAGAGGATTTCCGTTCAAGCGTCTGGGAGCGGATTGATTGTAGCTGCTGCTTTTTTTGCTGTTGATAGAAGCTTATAGAGGCTTTACTACTTAAATTATGCTTGTCTAGAGCTTCTATAAATTTAGTGTAGTGTAAACTCAATGCGAGTTTTTATATCGTTTTGTTCTTTTAATTTGTTTTTGTGTTACAAAGAGTTTTAGAATGCTTGTTATTTTTTTTGCAAATTCTATCCCGAACTTCTCTTAAATCTGTTATTTTTTATGAGGGAATAATGTGTAAAAGATTTGTGATTCTTCGTAAATAAACAATTTCCAACTTATAGTTAACTAGTTTCTGTGCTGTTTTGATTTTACCGAAACAAATCTACAATCAAAACTAGTTAGACGAGTTCAAATGGAACAATATACAACCTGCCGATAGTGCCGATCTTGTGTTTTGCCATTTACTCATGTCACATGTAGGTAAATTACGATTTTAATTCAATACTGCAGCAAAGTAATACTTGTTTTATATTTGAATTCAGACTCGTGTATACCTGAGGAACCTTGACATTGTTACAAGCCGAGTTGGATGCGTGAACCGAAGGATTTATTATGAATGCAATAATATAATGTAAGAATCTCAAAGATTATTTTACCAATTTCCTAATGATTGTTGCAAGGTGGAACAATTAAATTTTAAAATAAAGACATAACTAATTTATCGGTAGTTTATAATTTCGTTCAACATTAAATCTATGCAGCTCGAAAAAGCTATCAAATACACTAAAAAAAATTCTAATCCTTATAAATAGAATCAATCCGAATGATATGCATATGTCCAGTCCATACAAAAAGGAAAAATGCAGTAAAATAAAATAGGCTTGATGGAGAATATCTCTGCCAGTTTTTTTTATTATTCTAAACTAGACTACGAATACAAACCCAAATTTCATCTTTGGCTAGGCTACAGCTAATAAATGCTTCACTGTATTTATAGATTGATTTTTATAGTGGATTCGAAAATTTGATGAAAACTCGATCACGGTTTGGAATTCTTGAGAACAAATTGGAGAATGAGATTGATGAATTCAAACGTCTGATCATCAAGCAATACCTTAATAACAGAAGGCGAATTGGCGAATTTGTTTATAAGATCAAGAAAAAAATATATAATTCACAAAGTTACCAGATCGAAGTTCTGGAGAAAAGAATCTAGCCGTTCTTCAATCTTAATGAATAATATTTTATCATCAACTTGGTCATTAATTTTTCTCATAAATAGTTTATGTTAAATCATAATAAAAACATGGGCTTGCCTTGTCGTTAAGAAATCCAATCTTTAACACAGCTCCACAATTGGGCATGCCTTTATCCATATGGACATCTCCAACAGAATCCCCAAGTACTAGTGCGTTACCCCGATGGCTTAGCTCGTCAAAATATGCGGAATGTTCCAACGCATTTTCGTTCTTATTAAACCTTTAGGTTAAGAAGCATAAAATTTTCAAATGTATTACAATCATAATTATCCCTATTGGCAGTTTGTCCGCATATTTTATGATACTTTTGTACGCACATATGAATAAGTGGCATCTTGAAGCTTACTACTCGTCCAGAGTTATCAAAGTCCATGTAATTAGAAACGACTTTTACATTTGAAGTTAACACATCGTCTCGTTTCAAGACTTCTTCTAGAATGTCTCCAACTCCAGCAGAAAATATTAACACGGGAACTTGAAACTCGTGTAAACTAGCTAAAACTTCTTTCGCCGTGTCCCTGCACAAAGATATAAAATAATTATGATTCATTCACACCTCAGCAAGTTTTATGAATAATCACGAAGTATATAATAGGAAGAGACGATTCGTTCCGCGTCTTGAAACCCAATCATGCATTGCCGAATGTAATCCAAAATTGACTCCACTTAACGCACCTTAGTATTGCCCTAGAGGATGAAACCATTTCTTGAATGTCTGATTTGGCTATTCGAAATGAGGCCAATAACTCATGGGTATTTGTGTACCTGCAAGTATAGCAAAATCAATTAACAAAGAATGATACCAAATACCAAGTCCAAAAGCTTAACAACGCTTAATAACTGAGTTTCGTAAATCAATGTTAAAATTAAAGGTCAAAATTGTGACAAAAATAGACTTAAGAAAACAATTTAAAAATCCCATTGTAAATCACTACACTTACTTTAACTTATACCCTATGGATTAAATCAACATTTGACACAAAGATGAATAATTTTTCTATAGTCTTTCGCTGTGCTATAACCTTTTTTTAAAAATGTCATAATTCAGTTCATATGCGTTGTTAAACTTTTCATATGCAAATTCGAAACATGTATATTTAAGAAAAATACCATTCAATCATGAGGGGGATTCTATATAAAATGGACATCAATTAAATATGACATTATATTAAACAAAAATATTCTCATTAAAAACTTTATTTACTAAAACTTACTTTTCCTCCACTGTCATTTCATGGTCAATCTCAATAGGATAATATTTATCAAATAACACTTTCGACCGTTTACGATATTCATCTGGAACAAGTGGACTGTGATCAATTATTCCTACAAAAAATGATTTTAAATACAAATTACAATATAATTACAGTTACTGGTTGGATTGCAGGAAATTAAGCAAAATCTAGTTATCTATAATACCATGACAAGTATCACAACGTTGACCATCTGGTGTCTTAAATTTTGTAAGGGTGTGGTCGAAGTCAGTGATGATCTGCACAATAAAAACAACAGAAATTCAAATAGTTACTCTTGACTTGCACTTCTACTTTGATTTAGAAAATCAAAATATTAATATCTTTGAAATCAGACGTTAACATGCCTGAAGTGAATTAGGTCCAAGTGAAACAATTTTTTCTAAGAGATTTTCAACCCGAACAGGGTCTCGGATTTTCAGCTTATCAGAATAAGCATACGCACTTATGATCTGAAACCCAACATGAAATAACAAATGTATTTATAATTCTTAAAACAAATTAATTGAATTATATGTAACTCAAACCTGTGATAAAATAGAAGGCATTGCTGCTCCGGATGAAGTGATTACGTACTCGATACAATGGATAACCAAAGATTTATAAAAATATTGGCCAGGTCTCACTAGCTCTGCATGTCGACTAGGCGATTTTGTATCGCCGATCAAGTTTAAATAAGATATTCAAGCATAAATTAGGATTCTGAATTATGACTAAATTAATCTGAGAATGAATCCTTGTATGTAATTAATTTATAACGCATGAATTCCTACACAAATATAAGATTATGCTGCTAAGCGATATTCAGTTCTGTACTACCAAGAAAACAGTTCTGTCTCAGACCAGAAAAGTCAGTATAAAAAATCAAACTTTTCCCTCACACATCTCTAATCTGCTTCATGACAGACTTACATGACATGATCAGGATCTGGTTGGATCGGGAGTCTTGATGTAAAAGAATGAACTAGAGCAATGAATAACTAGAAAAAAGTTTAATTAGACAAAAAAAGAAAAGGATTAGTGACTGATTATTAAGTCGATTAATCCGTTTGATTTTTCTATAAATTATTCTTAATAATTCTGATTTGTAATGTTGCTATTTCAGTATTTCATAATACCAGGTTTGGGCTATTCCATACTGGAGAGAGAGTACTTCATGTTTATAAGCTAGTGACTCGATTTATGCATGACAGTTGTTGTGAAAATAGTGGGCTTTTAACCATAAGTAATGAAAGGTATGTATTTTAAAATATGAATAAAGCATTGCATATCACAAATAGTATGAAGAGAATAAAGATAATTTAGTAATTTTTACATCAAACCATAAAATTGGAGGAATAAACGCTGTCATGTTGCTAATTTATTGTCTCTTCTTAAGGATGTGGTTCAGCAAAAGTCTTATGAAATCGAAAGTCTGGTCATCCACTAAGACCTAATTGGAAATGCATAAAAACTAAACCTAAAAAGTACTCGTTTCAAAGATTTTCAATTCCCAAACAGTATAACTTACCACATCGAAGCTACCCATAAAAGTTTCCAGTCTTTCTTCGATCTGTAATCATATACAAAAAAAAAAATCTTTGACAATCACTAACATAACACATTGAGATGAAATACAAAAGAATCGTAACCGACGACGAGTGTTACGATTTGGTAACAGATTAAATTTTGCAATGCAAACATAAGCTACAAACCAAACCATCATAACAATCTTACTCACATTGTCGTTAAGAAATCCTATCTTTAAAACAGCGTCAGGATTTTGCATTCCTTTATCCATGGAAAGATCCCCAATAGAGTCCCCGAGAACCAAAGCGTTACAGCGATGCATAAGGTCATGGTCAACAAAGTAGTTCGAATGCTCTATTGCAAGTTCGTTTTTGTTGAACCTAATTTTCAAAAAATCTTTAAATAACCAGTTTAAAATTACCTAATTATTACAAAAATAGAAACTATACATTATAAGTCAGTCTTCTTTTGCTGAAACTTTCGGAAGGGTTTCATAAAAAGAGGACTTACAAGTTTTATAATATACATGTGTCTACAATTGAAATTCAACGATGGGAAAAAGTTACGTATGGATTAGTGTGGAATTTTTAAAACCATTCATGCGCTCATTTTCGTCAAATTGCATGAAATTGGAGATTATCTTTTGGTTTGGAAACAAAGCACCATCCCGTCTCAAGCATTCTTTCAAAATATTTCCATTTCCTGCCGAAAATATCAAAAGAGGAACTTCATGGCCATTCAGATGTGACATGACTTGTTTCGCTCCTTCTCTACAATATTCAAACTCAATTTATAAGTTTCATCAACTTGAACATATTCTTAATTACAATTAAACATAGGTATAAATTCTAGTTTACCTCAAAGCGACATTAGAGATAGCAACCATATTTTTAACATCTGTTTTCGTGATCCCAGTCGATACTAAAACGTCTCGCCGTTTTTCATACCTATGAAATTATAGAACGATGATTAAAAGCTTAATTTTTGGCACGAAGTTTTTCCCATCGATTCTTCATGCTCCCTACTAACCATTCTACCATGTGAGGAATCCTGCAATTAATTAAATTAATATGGATTAACTCTACCGCTGAACGTTTCCACTTTCCAACAAATCGATTAAATTATAACTTCTCTTGTGTAGACATGAGATGATCAATTTCAATAGGGTGGTATCTGTTAAAAAGTTCCAGCAACTTAACACGAAAATCTTCTGACATCAATGGACTGTGAGTCAACACCCCTAGACAATTTCAAAGTAGTTCTTTCAGTGTGGCAGAATACAGATTATGCATGATGGCGAATAATGAAGTTCAAAATCAAAACCTGGACCGCTTTCACCACGTCGACCATCGGATAATCTGAATCTTGTAAGTGTAAAGTCAAAATCTGCGATAACCTGTAGTGTAATAAAAAACAATCCCAATTTTCAACCGTCTAATCACATATACTCTGAAGCCTGAACGTATTTATGCCTTTGCTAGTCTGTATGATCGTTTTAGATAAATACATAGCAAATAGTAATTCATGTCTTATTTTCAAAATTCAAACCCACCTGAAAAAACTCCGGCCCTTTAGCAATAATAGAATCAAGTAACACACCAACCCGGGTCAAGTCTCTTATTTTCAGTTTCTGTGGGTTCGGATAAGCACTTATCACCTGCAATATTTCAAAAATACTAAAAACACCGAAACAAAACATGGCCAGAGTTCAATCCGGAAATGCGAAATACAAAAATTAAATACAATCCCCTCTTGTTTACCTGTTTCAATACGGACGACATGGCAAATAATAAATTGCATAGAGGCCTTGTCACAATTAGAGTTTTAAGTTAAATTTAATTGCTAATTACTCAAACGATCAATGCTGGACGATAGACAGGCATCATGGAGAATATGGAGATGATTATGAAATCCCATGGATTTTGTTGAACAATGTGTACTCCACTACACACAGCAGTGACACAAGATCTTGCTGGAGTCTGCTGGAGAAAGGTTACCACTGTTTACCGGGCTAAGAAACTAAACTCAATGTTCTTGACTGCAGCGGGAATGTCAAAGCCCCCCTCCCTTTGCAATGATTGTTAAAGCACATGATACAAAAGACGAGTGGGTTCACTTACATAAAATTTGTCGGATCTTTGTATCCTTTTTTAATAAACTTTGAAAGTATTTAGGTTAAAAGTGAGTATTCAAAATGAATTCCCTCTTAAGAATCAATGCACAATTAGTTAAAAGCATTCTTAGGCATCAGTCCCCCACGAGGCCTTGTCCTCACTGCGGACTCGTCAAATCTCCTCCTTTGTTATTGACTCAAAGTTCAGGTGAGTTTCAACTCTTTCAAGGTTAATTATATTTGTATTTAAACTCTTTGATATCCAATAAGCCGTTTGATATCGATGATATTCGATAACATCTCATCCATTCTTATCCGTTTGTTGCAAAATCATTGTTGCTCAGTGGCGTTTTTTGTCTTGTCCATGCCTTGATGTGTGATGAACTGCCAGTTTGGTAAGAAGGTTTCTACCCGGGT
The DNA here is from genome assembly GCA_034694785.1 of Agrenia bidenticulata. Lineage (NCBI taxonomy): Eukaryota > Metazoa > Arthropoda > Collembola > Entomobryomorpha > Isotomidae > Agrenia > Agrenia bidenticulata. The sequence continues at coordinate 24,023 of JAQFYM010001193.1, read as the reverse complement.
GACTAATTAACTTTGTCATCAACATAACGAGTTCCATTAAACTTGACGGTCCATGAGCTCTGAAGTCTCAAAGCCAAGATATAAATCTTTAGTAAGAATGAGTTTGAACTGTAGAATTATTTGTGGTTTAATTTAATAGTGCGGGGGAGACCATTTGCGTCCAACAGCACAAGTCCTTCCCTCATCTCTACTGTGAAGAAAGCAAAGAAAAAGAAGGTAAAGAAACCCGCGTCATTCACCGAAGTTATTGAAGGTCAGTCTCAGTATTCAGAAGATTGTAATATTTTTGTGGACTGCTTATAAAACAATGCATTTGACTATTTTTTCATTCTACTTTCAGTTACAGCCGACTCATCTGTTAGCGAAACTACTAAAACTCTCAGCAAGTTAAAACCGAAAGATGTAACAAACGGCTTGGAAAGTCTGACAATATCTTCACAATCGCAAAATCAATCAACCGTCAAAAGAATCGCATTGCCGCTTTGCGAACAGCCTATGTCTCCTTCAGTTATGCTATCTATGAATTTCCCGACGTCTTCAAACACTTGGTCTTCAGATCCGATAAGCAATTTCTCACTAGTCCCATCTTCGTCAGCTTCAGCTAATATATCAAATAGTAGTGAATTATTTGATGACTCTTATGGAGCTCTAGATACAAAAAGTGCGTCTGATGATTTGTTTAGGTCACTAGGTATTTCCAGTGAAATTACTGATAGTTACGGAGACGTTAGGATTATATTAAATCCTCGACCCCTAAAAGTTTTAATACCAACCGAAAATGATTTAATTGATAAAGAGGTAGAATACGATATTAATAGTGTCTCAGGGACCTACCCGGCGGAATTAGAAACACTGGAGAAGAGTGATCAAGTTTACTTGAGTGAAAATTTAAAAAAATCCGGGTCAAGCTTGGGTAAATCTATTGGAGGAAAAAAAGATACGACTAAGACAAAAACCGTCACCAGAAATTTGAAAAAGGAAGAACGAGAGAAATCAGCAAAAATTCGAAAGGAGGAAATGGACAGATTTGGGAGACAAGTCAGCTTAAATAAAAGTCTAGTCGCGTATTTAGAAATGTGTGTGTTTACAGAGCAAATTAATAGAGGCTTCAACACTCTAAATTATTATCGAAATAGGAACATGACTTATCCCCAGTACCCCAAGATCACGAACATTGCTGCGTTCCACAGTCTTCTTCGAGGTTTCGCCGGCAATGTAAGATTATTTTTAATTTCCTAAATAATAATAATATTTATGTCAAATGTGTCAAGGGACAAGTGACATATTTACGGTCAAGTGACCACTGACCAGATTTTTTCGATTATTGTAGGGAAACATTCTTAAAGTTCGAGAGATATACAAATTAATCATAGCTGATAAGCTCTCTCCTACCCCTCAAACCTTTGCCGGACTTTTGGAGTGTTTAGGTCGAATGGCGGTGTCAAAGAGTAATCTTCATAGTATACGGGTATCCATTAAGGTTTTGGAAGATGCTGTAAGTTTTGGATTTTCTATATAAAATTGCTGTGAATATTCCCATGACCCATAATCAGTTTTCATTCTATTACTAATTTTTTTGCTTGGACGCTATATTTGATTTTAGGGATTCCATCTTCAAGACATTTTTAACAAAACAATATTCGAAGGTGACCAACGAGAAATCGTTCTCGAAGCAATTTTACGGGTGCAGCCATTGTTCAAGCCTGTGATAAATCCTCCTTTTATAGAATACGTCGGCCCTCTTCTGTCTCATTTAAATGAACCAGAAGGCCACAAAGTAAGGAAGGAGGGGAGTTAATTTAAATTCTTAGTAGAGCTTCTCCCTTTGATGGGAACAATTTGCATTTTGTTAGCCAAAGTAGATTTCACACTCTGAAGTAAAATTATGAATATTTAATGAAGGTAGTTTCTCAAGCGGAAGGAATAATATCCCTCGAGAAATTGGAGCAAATGGCGAAAAAACAGTTGGAAACTGAGCTACGGGGGACAGTCACTGTGAAGTCTATCGAGAAGAAAGATAATCTGGAGAACCTAGCTCATTATGTAAGTGGGATTAAAAAGACTCATTTTCCGTATCATGTTTTGAATATCAAATCGTTCCCTTGATGATGATGATGGAATGAAGCGGAGGAGAAGGATTTACTCATTCTGCTTGCCCTCCTCTTAACTTTGTTGGACAAAGTTTGCGAATTATGTAAGAATAGGAGTAGGACATAAATATTTTGCTAGACTTTTGAGGAAGCACTCAAGAAACTTTGTATTTTGTATTGTGGAAGAGTTTGTAGGAGATAAGACTGTCGGTTTGGTTATATCTGATGCATAAATACTGCCTTAGGTGGATATAATGTTTACAAGTCTCTATTATTTCCATTTCAATAGTCCATTCTCATTGTCAGTCACAGTTATGTTTTATTGCATATTTTGCTGTATATGAGATAGCAAAGAATAAATGAGGAATTGGTAGATGGAAGTTTTTACGTTATATTCTTCTCATGTATTTCAGAGAAAGATGGCTCAAGAGACTGAAGAAAAGTGGGCCATTGCTATCGAAGAATCATTACAACGGAACATGAACACACTGTTTAGTCAAGGAATGAAGCAAAAATCTCAAAGAGCCATCAGCTTATACCCGTTCCTTAAAGTCTTGGACGTTCAAGATTACATTAGAATAATTGTTCAGGTAATAGCTGCAAACCCAGTTAACAGTTTTTTGCTTACAATTTAACTTGTCATTTGCCAAATGGAGTCGGGTTATTTTGTTGTATTAACCAAGTTATGCATTCATCCAAGGTGAATGATCATTCGACGTATTTATCGTTTTATGTTAACGCATCTTGAAAACATTTTGCTTCAGGAAATCCGGAAAATTGCCGAAGGATCAGAAACCTACAGTCCCGGTGTGGCTCAGTTATATCGAGAGTTGGGGAATCAAGTCCTTGGTCGTTACCAGATTTTGTTCAAAGAAGAGAAGGGAATTTTGAGTAAAATAGAGGAACTGTACAATGAGTATATAAAATGGTATTTATATCCTTCTCAAAGTCCTGGCTTGACTAAAGCAGCTCATAATCCTCGGCAGAAATGGCAAGAGCTACTTTTCCATCCTGATTCTACTGGGCCTCATGTGGTAAGTGTGAACAGAATGAGATGGAAGTTAGAGGCTTTTTAGGGGTAGAATTTGCAATTTCATGTGTTTGTAGAAGGATGGATGGATATAGATTCTAAACTTTCCTCCCATTTGTTTAGGATATTGCGGAGAAAGTATGGCCGAATAGTGTACTTAGCAGTATTGGACGGTTTCTCTACGGGATCATAATGCGTGACATAAAAATCAATGCGAATGTTATGAAGATGAATTCGAAGACCGAGTAAGCTTTTATAACATATCTTTTGTTCAAAATGTCTCCTTTTATGATAAAAAATATGTTAGTGATAAAGGCTTTTAGAGCTGAATACCGTTTTGAAATAAGTGGGGGTTTATTTATGTGCACAGGCAAATGGTACCAGCTTTCTACAGTATTTTTAGGATGCAAGGGATGCATTTAAAGGAGGAGATAAAGCCACATCCAGCCTTAGTGAAACTGTTTCAGGCAGCTTCGAGAGATGAATTGACTTTTGACGCCACGTTGGTTCCAATGATTTGCCCTCCCATGCCCTGGGCCTCTATTCGAACTGGAGGTTACCTTTTGTCTGCAGCTAAAATTGTCAGGTACGGTTATGATTTATGTTTTATTGTGTCACTTGCTAACTTCCGATGCGTCTTAAATTCAGAGCCGTAGTTGAAAGTTTAGAAAAGTTTTTCAATACTAAACAAAGACTTAGGCTTTCCGATCAGTGGACACGCTAACTAAATTATATGAGGAGACACAGTGAATCTATGTTAGTTTATTGGGATTTTAAGGAGAAAAAAGTTGGAAAGAGTGAAAATGTGGTTGAAATATTGATTTCCGATTGAATAGGCCGATTCATAAATCATACTTTTATCTGATGGGTTCTTGGGCATTTGCAGGTTACCCTTTCAAGCTCACCAACAAAAATTGCGATTGGAAACTTGCCCTCCTGAAGATTTGTATCCGTCTCTGGATTCTCTCAACCAACTCGGGGCCGTTCCATGGAAGATCAACCATAAGGCAAGCTATTTTATAATTTGCTTTAAGTTGTATCTTTGGCTTGACTTTTAGAAAGTCTGTCAACTTTATTTGAGGCTGTGCTGAATTATTTGTAAATATATTCAATCAAAGCTGTACTTTAACAACCTCGACCTTTTCACTAGCTGATCATTAACTTAGAAGTCACGTTTTAGGTGCTGGACACGGTTGTCGAAGTTTTCAACGGCAAAGGAAGTGAAGAATTGGGAATACCGGCTCCCCCAAGTGAATGCCCAGTTGCTCCTTCCATAGAACCTGGCATGGAAAAGACAGAAAAATACAAACTTCATAAACTAAAGACTGCATTAAAGCGAAAGAAATCCGAGATGTACAGCCTGTGGTGTGATGCCTTGTACCGCTTATCTCTTGCTAATCATGTAAGTTAAATTTGGGGTTGTCAAAAAATTAGTCGAAAATAATCTCCACGTCCTGCATTTGGATGGTTTAAAAATTCGTCGGCTCTGATACAATGTTTATGAATGATTAGTACTTCGAACTGAATAATTTCTAGTTTCGAGACGAGATTTTCTGGTTTCCCCATAATATGGATTTCAGAGGACGAGTTTACCCCTGTCCTCCGCATTTGAATCATCTCGGAGCGGATGTGGCCCGTGCTATCTTGATTTTTGCGAAAGGACAGCCTTTAGGCTCGAAAGGACTTGATTGGCTTAAGGTATGCGGTAAAACGGGTTGAACTGCCGGATTAGAGTTCATTATTTCTTGAAAGGGAAGAATTTACTTTTTTCTATTTACTTTGTTACTATACTAAATTAGATTCATATGGTCAATCTAACTGGACTGAAGAAACGAGACTCGGTCCATGATAGATTAGACTACGCGAATGCAATTTTGGATGACATTTTGGATTCTGCAGACTATCCTCTTACGGTGAGTAAACAATCTGGTCGTAAAGAGTTTTTATTAGATTTCCCTGCTTGATTCATCTTCTTGATTCCCTTTCCTCTGTTTTATTACTTCTGACCTTAATTTTGGGATTGTAAATAACATTGCTAGGGTCGTAAATGGTGGTCTAAGTCTGAAGAGCCGTGGCAAACACTGGCTTGTTGTATCGAGATTGCAAATGCCATTCGGAGTGGCAATCCAGCTTCTTATGTTTCCAATTTCCCAATCCATCAAGACGGCTCGTGCAATGGGCTTCAACATTACGCAGCCCTTGGAAGAGATCAAGCTGGTGCAAAGAGTGTCAATTTGGCTCCGTCTGATTACCCTCAAGATGTTTACAGCTCAGTTGCCACACTAGTGGAAAAGCTGAGGGACCGAGATGCTCGAAACGGCGTTAAAATTGCTCAGGTGTTGGAAGGATTCATTAAACGGAAGGTTATTAAACAGACTGTCATGACCACTGTGTATGGCGTCACACGTTATGGAGCTCGACTTCAGATTGCCAAGCAGCTGAAAGGTAAGAATTTCCTCTCTCTATGAGAATACTCCATTGGTTTTAACAGTTCATTGGGTACCGAGATGGTGCAGGTCTTTAAGCCTAAGATCCTTCTAGTATTAGTATAGTTGTCTAGTAATATGTAGTTGTAGTAGCCTAATTTGCTGTGAAGTAATCTTTTCAAGTGGCCCATTTGTTTTGTTAATTGGCGAATTGCTTTGTGTGGAACACGATAGACATCCCAGACTTCCCTAAAGAACATCTGTGGCCGGCCTCATTATACCTTGTTGGGCGAACTTTTGATAGCCTTCAGGAAATGTTCACGTCGACAAAACAGATTCAAGTAAATTATGCATCCACACCTTTTTCTGACCAATTTCTCCTTTCCTTGGGTTCTTTCTGAATGTTCATTTACTCCGTTTCTTCAATATATTTAGGATTGGTTCACCGAATGTGCTCGAATGATCTCTCAAGTATGTGGCCAGAACGTTGAATGGGTAACGCCATTAGGCCTCCCTGTTGTTCAGCCGTACTTCCGTTCCTCTAAAAAAGTAATGGACTCTCATGATCCACTCAAATTATCGGAGAACTATACTTTCGATTTATATGAGTAAGTCCGCATCCTCTTATAATCCTCTCTTAATCTTTTTTATTGTTGTTACTTAGATGAGATTTGATGATTTAAAAATCTTAAGATATTTAGGGTGAAGGTGAAGCGTGATGCTTGTATTGTTATATATTCATGATGAAATCGAATTTTAATAATAGTTCGCCCTGTTCTTCTTTCTCTTTATTTTCATGTCTTGGTAATGACGATGAAGACGACCTAATGTTATGAAGCAAAAGAACGCATTTCCCCCGAATTTCATCCATTCTCTGGATTCGAGTCATATGATGCTCACGTCGCTTCACTGTGAAAGAGCAGGGATTACCTTTGTCTCTGTGCATGACTGCTATTGGACTCATCCTTGCAATGTGAACATTATGAATCGGGTAAGTTAAAAGTCACAGTATGACTTCGTCAGCTTTCAGCAGCATTAATTGTGATAAATATTTCCCGAGAGACAGAAGACTAACTGCGCTGAGCTAATGAAAAATGTCACTAATAAATTAATTCATCTCATTTTCCTCCTCCTGCAGGTTTGTCGAAAACAATTTGTCGCACTTCATTCCCAGCCTATTTTAGAAGATTTGTCCAAATTTTTAGTGGAAAAGTACTCCTATAAAGAAAGGTAAGGTACCTTGTCAAATTAATTGGGAGTAATCATCATTATTCTTTCCAAGGGACTGTTGTAAGTAAGCGGGCCATGAAATGTTTCATTTCCTTCTTTTTTCTGTGGTGGCCTATAGCGAATTCTTTAAGGACGGCTCTGTAATTGACATGACAAAAACTCAACTTAACGAGGTTCTCGAAGAGGTTCCGAAGAAAGGAATATTCGACCTGAGAAGCGTTCTGGACTCTATATATTTTTTCAGCTAGAGTGTAGATAAAACTGTGCCAGTGAGATTTCACCCTCCGTTCCCTATATTTCTTAACTGGTATACGATAAAAGAGAATTAATTGCCAAATGACTGAAAGGATTTAGATTCGATAAATGATGATATGACAAGCTTTTCTCAAATTCTGCTGGTCAACCGTTCTCAATAGATTTTACAAAAGGCTGATGAGAATTTAGTCAATTCCTTGCTTCTTAAAAGCAAATCACTAGATCGACTTATCGTTTGAATGAACGATTTGATCATAATTATATAAATAGTCACCTTTATCGCTTTTTGAAACCGAATTAGATTCGTGAAAGACAAACTTAGCAAAAATTTAAAGAGAATATTATCGACCGGACCATGTAAATTGTTTAGTGCGTAAGTAAACGAAGTAATAATAAAATAAAAGTAATAAAACGTATTAAAATAATCCTAGTCTGTACCCCTGTAAGTGTTACTTGTATGAGTTTAGTGACGCGTTAAATCGGATGATATCGCCTAAATGGTTTCATTTCATCCTGTTCAATCGAATCAGTACGGGGAGGAGAAATCGAAGAAGTCGTTGTCATCCAAGGCACTATCCTATATTGCCTTCATAATACTAGGTGGTTAGTAGAGGATTGTAATGTGTGAAGAAACGTCTATCTATGGGATGGGAATGGTAGCAGTGTAATGGCAGTAATGGCTGATGTGCCTTTTCCCCGTTAACTCTCCGGGTTGTATTCAGTGGGGGATGTTGAGCATGACGTGTGATTTTAGGATTCCTCACGGCTTATCCATTCTCAAATATGTAACTACACATATATATCTCCGATTTGGGCTATTCTAGTGACATACAAATGGGATTTCTCTCATTGAAATGATCTTTGGAAAGGGGAGCAAAATGGTTCTACAATCTTCTAAGTGTCACTCGTCAGCCTGTCATTGACAATAAGGAATGGGCAATATTCGTGCGAAAGGATTTCCGATTTCTTCATTTCACGGTCTAAAAAGCTGAGAGCGGACTCGTCGTCCCATCCGAATGTTGGATAGGCACTACGTGTTTGAACCTGGAATGGAGATCTGTTTTCGTACTAAAATGAAATGATTACGAGGGGATTATGGATTTGGGTAATCAGCACAAAGTGAGGTTTAGTCTTTGTGTGTGGAATGAGGATTTCCAGAGCCAAAAATTCCAGAGTGAAATGAAGCTATAGAAAGTTATTAGGATGACTTGAGCCGTGAGAATAGATGTGCTTTTGTTTTTCAGTGTGGATTTCCCTATTATAAGTATAGGGTGAGAGTGTCATCATACTTTTGCTCTGGTGTGGTTGAGCTAATGCCTTCTCCATCGTCATTTCCAGGATTTCCCATGACATTTTGAAGTTTTGTTGACCCAGTCAACTCTGAAAACTCCATGTAGAAAAACCATGGCGGTGGAAAGATTTGAGTGGATTTGTATAATATCATTTTATTATCATCTGTAGTTTGTGTGGATGAGAAGTAGTAGGTACATTACCATAGACTCACATAGGATTTCAAAGCTGCAGAATGGCAGGGCATATGTAAACAAAATAGGTACGAGTGGGTAGGAATGCTGATGTTGGATTTAGTAGATCCCCTATTGTTCAGATTGTTCTCACTTTTGTGCTAGTTTGCACAGTCAAGTCTTATCTCACACACTTTCTCTCACTTTCTCCAGCCTCTCTAAACTATTCAAACTTTCTACACTACCTGCCCGAATCCTTAAACTTTACTTCATACTCTGCACTTCTTTTCACAGATTTCCCTTTAGTTCTTCACCAACGTGTTGGGCCTCATTCATTCATCAGTGGACATTTCATAATACTTTACTTTCACCAGAGTTTAAAATGTTTAGCACCGGTCTAGGGACATGGACTTTGTTGTCTCACTTCGGTATTAGGTAGGGAATAGTTTCCACAAGGAGTCTTGTCGTCTGAGATTTGTTTCCCCAAGTTATTTCCATGAAAGTCAGATTAGAGGTTTAATTGTTAATGCGTGAATACCTTTGCTTTGAAGGGAAATCGGCATTTGCTGCGTATAGTTTGATGTATGAGGGAGGAATTAGAAGTTCCGTTAGGTTGACTGGGTTAGCCCCATAGAATTATATACTATATGTACCATGCCATGAAAGAGGTCAGTAGGGGTTGAAGTTGTAGCAACTCCTTTGCCAAGTTATTGGGCTATTATTATGTTGAAGCTAAAATCAGGGTGGGGAAATTGAGATTAATGTATTTTGACTATCATCAACTGTTGTACACCTTGAAATTTTGACTTATTAAAATAGGTAATTATGAACTGGATTTGCTATATTGAATAATGTTTTATAATTTAATATTTCATGCTGTTCACCCCATTCAACATAAGAGAAAGTAATAATATATGATGATGTTATATCAGCATCAATGTTATTTACAGGATTCATAAAACATGAATAACCTTTATTTAGTTTGACTGGTGCCATGTATATATAGAAGTGTGCCAATAGAATTAGATAATTTGTAGTTTGACGAGGATAAAAAACTTGCCATATTTCTATATTAACTGCTGGCGACGTATTCTCAAAGCAATTACAGTGGCCCAGTTGGCTTGTACTCATTAATTATATCCATAAGATGAAAGAGCACATTAATTCCAAGATCAAGTGAGAATGACGTGTGTTTCCCTGTTTAGTGGAGTGCAAGTGAGCATTTAGTGGATGTTTAGATATGGTTCGTTGCGTTTCCGACAACCTATGTGTCCATACGAATTAATCAGTTTGCATGTTCATAGAAGTTGATTGCTGAGTGGCACTTCAAATTGGGTATGTAGGTATGGATGAAGAACCTTCTGGCTTGAATAAATACAATCTTCATAAGCTATAACACAGATCCTGTAAGTGCTCAGAAAATTTCCAGCCCGAATCATCAACCAATTGACCGTTTCTGCTTAGCTAACTTTCCACCGCTACATAACTTCAAAGTTACATATTAATACGAATCCATGGAATCTCTTAAGCTCTATTGATGATGACGATTCATATTCGATGTGAGTTCGATTAGCTGCTCCTACCTAGTACAATTTCATAGATTGTAGCGAATAGCCTTGGTACATTTTCAGCCTCATAGGGTCGGCATCGGTTCCTGAAACTGGCGCCGAGTCCCAGAATACGTCATATGTCTTGCTGGAGGCGGATATCTCCCGTCGAATTCAGGGTGACCAGGTCCATAGCCCACGATTGTTGTGCTTGACAAAGGTTCTGGGAGACCCGAGTTGAACCCACTAGTTCCGGTTGGCGACGACACCTCTTCCTGTTGCCCCGACATTGTCATCCTCGCTTTCAACTTCATTGCTTCTTTCAAGGAAATCTGTTTGAAAATATGAACCGAGAAATTCAATTTTATCCAAAGAAATTCCCTAGTTGCAAGTTGCAAGCTGCCACTACTTTTTCTATTATAAAAATATGGGCTGAGAAAAGCCTATCGATGCCTTGAAAGCTGGTATCGTTGGATGAATGCCAGTCAAATGGATTTTAAAGTGATTGTTTTGAACACGAACCTTTCCTCCTGATTTTTCTAACAAGTAGTATAAATTACATTGGAGAATACGATATTGGTGATAAGGCATGGCCGGATTTCTGCCTTATCAAGTATCATAGGTATCTCAGAGACTAGCCCTTTTTACCTGGAGCAAGAATGATGTTAACATTTAGGAAAAAGCCCTGAGATTGAGATTCAAGATGTTGTTTACGCACGCAATCCTTTGCACTTGAGATTTATCGCGCTCTCCGTCCCCCCTTAAAAACAATCCAATTTTTATCCCAAACAAGAAGTGTAGAGATGATACGACTATATCTTAAGAGCCTCTGTACTCGGTGTTTATCCCGTGATTCATTCACCTTCGTGTAGCACACAACATGGACTATTCCCTATTTGAAAGCATCAATAAATTCTTCCATGGAGGTGAAAGAAAGAAATAAAGATATAAGGGATTTTAAGGCCCTTGGATATCCGGGATTGATACGGCTAAGGCAATATACAAGATTCATACGGGTAGAATTGTATGATACAGCCAAAATCCTCTACTTACTATTTACTACACGAGATACACGATACGAATATCAGATTTCATGTCATCCTCCTTTCTCAATGTACTTTACGATCGGCTCGGAGTAAACCATTTTGTCACGGAAAGGTTCAAAATACAAGGAATAACAGGCACTTGTACAAATTGAGTCGAAATCAAAGGGAGGAAAATATCCAGGAAGGGAAAACGAAATAAAATGAATCCGGATCTAAAATTTAAGAGTCTCAACACCAGCTAGAGGCCTCCTATTGCCCTTCCTGTACTCGCATAACAAAATACAAATATAAAAGAATATTATTGAATACAGAGAGAGAGAGAGAAAAGAGTGATTTCAATATTATTCAGAGTTTAAATTTCTTTGGATTCCTTTATAATAGATTCCACTTAGGATATGGAAACGTGAGAAAATTTGTTGAGAAAACAAGATCAATCGGAACATACGCAGAGGGACTATAGAAGCTGAACGATTGATTACTCTTGTTTAAAATACAAAAGACCTTTTTGAATATATTTTTTACGACTTGAGAGTGAGATGAGTGGAACATACCTTCCGTTTTCTGGCTTCTTTCCTCGTGCTCCAGCAAAATTCAATAAGAGCTAAAAGCACAGCCACACCGAGTCCACACATTAAGATGTAGAATATCCCTGCCAGACTTTTAAGGGAAAGTTCGTCATCCGCCTCCGCTGATTCTTTCTCCTCAAAGGGACAGTCACTCCGGTCCTCCCACCATTTGTTCTGTAGTTGCATAAGGGTCCCACTCTCCTTCATACTTAGCACTGCTAGGTTTATCTGATGTCTGCAATTAATAATTAATCGTATTCCAGGTCAGATGATATTTCCAGAGATTAAGTTTGGGAAAGTGAACAGCCATGAACCCTTATTCTGGGCTTATATCAACAGTCCCTTTGCCGATCGTGGGTTGAACTTTCTTTGAGTTTTTTTGACATTGTGTCTAGAAATAGTTTCGTACTATGCAGAACTATAAAGTCACGGTTTCAAAAGTATGTATGACAGAGTATATTCTGTAGAGAGAGATATCTGAACTGGAGATTATATACTGGTGTCCCCCTAGCCGCAGGAGCTCTAGGAGACACCGTATGCTGAGGAAAGCAAATCCGCTTTTAATTGAAAGGTATTAAATTTTAATATGAACCTATTTGACTTAAGTCTAATCTATTTGTAGAAGCCTAGGATTGGCAAGGTTCGTCAGGCTGCCAGCATTACAGTATAGTAAAAGCCTGCTCTATACTACTTACATAATGCGCCAATGTTTCCATGCCGTAAAGCTCGAAGGGATTTTTATATATGTGTACGAAGGGAAGGGACTAAACGGTATAAAGGGGCTTACTTGAGAGGGGATCCCAAGGGTGTAGCAATCCCGAAGCCTTTGGCATCCAGATTTCGTCCAACTTGAAGGGTGTTACACGGCTGTCTCTGGTTTGTGTAGGCATTTTTAGGACTCTCTATTAACAATGCGTATTTTCCTGGAAAATAGAATTAGGTATTTTTTGATTTAGCCTAAAAAATCGAGAAAACCGAATTTTCGGCTTTTCATTTTTGTTTTGATTTTTTGCAAAAAATCTATTAACAATCCGTATTTTCTTGGAAAAAAGAATTAGGTATTTTTTGATTTAGTCTAAAAAATCGAGAAAACCGCATTTTCGGCTTTTCATTTTTGTTTTGATTTTTTGCAAAAAAACTACATGGCCGTATTTATGTAGGCCTCATTAAGATATGTGAAAAAATTCAGCTTATTTAATAAAAAAAAACGAGCAAAAAATCGACGGAAATTAAAAAACCGAAAATTCGGGTTTTTCGGTTTTTCGAGATGAATCGAAAATGTTCTCAAGATACTGATGCGTGTAACCTATAGAAAAGGTTTATTATTGTAAAGGCCCCACGGCCACATCGATCCGAAGAATAAAACCTATTATTATTATTATAGAAAAGGTTTCATACAAATCGGCCTTTAAACAATGCGAAAACAGTGGTAAAAGATTTTTCGAAAAAATGCTACAGCGTTTCAACAGAATTTCAAAGACCATTGTTTTTTGTCATCCAGACAAAGTGGTCCATAACTGGTAAAGTTGGTCATGGGTATCTGCATTGAGTTTGAAAACCCTTCTAAATTTTAGAGAAAGTGAAATACCTTTTTTCTCACGAACACGTCGAATCCCTTCATCATACGTCGTAACAAAGACATGTGGTCGGGCTGCCATGAACTCCCACATCTTCGTGTACACAGGCATTTGGGACCTCTGGGTAAAACGAATTTACCATTTCAAAAATGACAAGAAAGAAAAGCTTAAATAAGAAAAGCTTAGATATGGATTATGCAATCTGTAGAATAAGTTTCTCCTAATATTTATCAACTTTTGACCGTTTTGAAATCTTAGAACTTTATCCATCTAAATTTAATGAAGAAAATGTAACTTTTAATTTGCTCAATTTTTTCCCACTTACTCTGAAGAAGTTCCACGTAGAGCCTCTGTCCAAAGTTCCATACTCGACTTCAGTCTGGGCCGCCAAGTCTTCGGCAGAGTTGATCGGTGTGACCATTCGATTGACGGTTCTCACTGCGGCAAAATTTGCAGTGTATGACGAAATAAGGATGAGGGTGAAGAACCACCAAACTGCTCCTACTATTCTCCCAGCTGTGGACCTGTAGATTTACAGAGGCATGATTATTGGTAATATAGACGAAGCTTATGCAAGTAAGCTGAGATGTATGTACATTTATGCAACTTTTTTTATTGGACCTGTTTTTGTTGAGATTCTAAGACTAATGTGATTTCCGTACCATTTGAAATGCATTAGCAATTAGGCCCAATTAAAAAATCTATAAGGGTCCCATATCATAATCTCTATTCTTAGAACTGAATTTTGTGTTTTCAAAATTCAAAATCCAGTACATTTATTACCAATCCGACTTGGAGTACAAATGTGTTAACTCTAAATGATGAATCTTCATACAAAAATTCTAATCAAGGTAAAAGTCTCATTGGAATTGTTTGCTATGTTTTTCCCAATGAAACTGACAAAGACTGACTAACCTTGGAGAAGTTTCACTTCCTTGCTGAAGAAGGGCAGCGAGAGAAAACCACATGGGGTCATTAGACACTGAATTTGTGCTAATGGCCCCAGTTGTGTCCGTTATCCATTCATTAGGGTTGAACCGTGACACGAGAAAGAGGACGATGCTCACCTTAAATCCCAAACACACAGTAGGATAAATAATTACTGTAAATCCGAAATGCCCATCCATCTAACGTTTAGGGGCTTGGGGACAGGAATCAATTAACTAGGGTCGATACCCACTTGGGGATAAAGATGACAGTGATAAACAGGATTAAGACTGGAGGCTAACTAATTAACCAATTGGTAAATACTTCTCCAAAAACTCACCCCTATAAAAGCAAATAAGACACATAACCAAATCTCATTTGAGAGAGGGCTCATGAAACTGAAGACACTTGGGCCGAGCTTTTTAGGTTTGTAGACCATAATGGATATCCCGAGGGACATGAAGGGCTTGGAGAACTCTATCACACGTTCACGCTCTGAGCTTATCGTCAGGGCTGAGATTACAATGTCCGCCTCCTGTAAAGCAAATCCGAATTCCGGTATTAAATTTATATCCTCTTTCAGTGAGACGAGATATCTTCCTCTTCGTCTCGTATGGATGCATCTAAAGTTCTCATACGTCTTCCTCGGAAGCACTAAAAGATGTATTCGTCCTTTCATGAAACTTATTTACTGGCACCTATATCAACCTACAACTGCAAACTCTACATTTCGTATCTGGAAAATCTATTTGGGAAAGTTATTGAATGACTAAAGAAAAATTGTTCACTTTTTTTATAAAACGGACCAACAGCTTCCTCCAAATTTTCTACTTTATACAGCATAGAGAGTAAACAGTGTTAGTGAATTCTATATGATCGTCTTATGCTAGTTTTATTTAACGGTACGATTTCAGTTTCCTGCAGAGCTGAGATATTTTAATGCCTTGGATCTGATTTTAGTATCTGTATTCTAAAGCTATATAAAGTCTTAGCTATTAGTAAAAGCAGTTTGCCAGTGGGTGGATGATAGTATGAAAATTATTCAGCTTGGGAGATTTGATAAATAATGTGCTCACTCGACGAACAATCTCTCCAACCATTCCATCCCATTCCCCATTGCGGTCTTCATTTCCATACTTGCCATCTTTCACCAGTCGGATTTCATCTTAAGGAATCGAAAAAATTTATGTCATCAAAATCTTAGCGGAATAAGATACAATCACGCACAGTCTCGGGAATTACATAGTATAAACTTACATGTTATTCCGAGCTTCTCTGTAATTTTGTCAGCTAAATCTTTACAAAAACCTGCGTATCTATCGTTTCCAGTTAGCTCCTCTCCAGGCTCTGGATGCTTCATCATCATGTACGGTTCCTCCTATAGGGATTAAAAATTGTAAAATAAATCCTATATGTACATCCCCGGCTCTTTTTAGCAACTATAATGATTAGCAGAATAATACATGCATTTTTTTTTTCCAAATCTATCAATAAATAACTTACCAAGATGGTGGTAACAATATAAGTTCTATTTCTCTGAAAAGTAGCAAATTTTGGAGGCCTGATATACTTGGCTGGGATGGTCATAAACCCAAAAGAGTCACTCCATTGTCCTACCTATGGAATAATAAATCAGCGATGAACTTAAAAAATCAATCTCCCAACACGGTATCCCATTGACATTAATTTGTCTATTGATAGAGAAAAGCACATGAAACCCTTAAGTAAAATATTTACAAGGCCCTGTACTCTAAATCTCATTAAGTTCCTACACTAAAGCCCGAACGTGTTCTCTACCAGACTGGAACAAGGATGATTATCAATTCTCATAATTGAGTACCTTTTCACGATCAATGAAGTGTCACATTTCCTATTAACATTAAGTATGGATCAAATCTCCTCTCCCATGGATTAATATACGCAGCCTATAGAACACTATCCGAAGCTCCCATGGTCACGAATTCCCATGAAATCAGGTACCACAAGACAAGCCGACGATCATCATCATTATTATCATAACCATGCTGATATCATTTTGCATAAATAATATATCGAGATAGCCTAGTCTCTCTCTCTCTGCCCAAGACCGGAAGATAGGACATGGCAAAGAGCTCACGCACCCAAGATTTAGGAAGAAGATCTAACCCCCTGCCCATAAAACCTTGCCTGATCAGCTTCCATATTTCCAAATTTTGCATCATCTCTCCTGAGCATAATAATACATTATGGTATTATCCTCCCAACAGCATAAGTAGGGCATGAACTCCATTTCGCGGAGTGAATAGAAATGAACTGGGGAATATCATGTTCCATCCAGCTACTATGTCACAACTTAGATCGACAAGGAACAAGTCCAAGATACCATATCCCCAGGATTGACGAGGGGGGAATACAAGGGCTTAGTAAACTTGGTGGATGTTCCATATCATCTCATTTTAATATTTCACCTCCCTCATCTCATAATGTCTCATATATCTTTTTTGAAAGGCCCTTAATGGATTCCGGCACGAAGATTTCCAACTTTACTTTCACCCTGCCAATTTCGTCACAACTTTTCTCTTCCGCGACTAGAAAGTATTAGACTTGGAGGCCCTCACAACCCAAACTGTTGCTTTATCTTATAGAGCAAGCTCATCTACTTTTCTAGATCCAGCAAGAGAAAAGCAGAACATGTTATTGCTTCATTGTTAGTTTAACAGGGCACAAATCTGGTTTGGAAATGTAGATATGTATAACAATATGCACTAATAATGTCTTTCCTCCTCTAAACCCATCCATCTCGTAATAATTATTATTAGCCCCGGAGCCTTCTCATCCTAGTTTCTTTCTCCTCCTCGTAGTTCTCGTATTATTAGTAAAAGCTCGTTTTGCCAGTTTTTAGTAATTTAATATCCAAACTCCTACCACCCCGGACTCAGTCGTCGGATTCTGGAATCTCACTGAGGCTGAAAAAACGTGAATAATAAAATGCTCGTTTACTTCCAAACGTCTCGAGTTAGGAATAAAATTTCTAGACACGTCTATGAATGGTTATGGAACATATGTGTGGATGTAATGATATAGATGAGAGATATAAGCGGAATATAATTTGTAGATACAAGACAGGATTCATGGGGCCAAGACCTTTCCTCGTCTCAAAATCCTGACGAATTTGTAAAGCTTTATTTAACACCAAAGGATTATGCCGGTTCTCCTCTTTTGTCATCAAGCCTATTCAGTCCGTCTCGGTCTTCTTTGAGATGACAAATTGCCCTATAAATCCCACTCTTGTTCCGACGATTTCATTAGAGGCGTCTTGACTAGGAAATCCTATAGATAGTAGTACCAAGCACACAGAACACTAAGAATATCAAGTAAGGCACATTAACTCGGCTAATTTAAAAAAGGATTCAGCAAGTTTTAATAGAGTTTAAGTATTTAGACCATCGTCTGGCTAACGGAGGTAATTATAAGATGCTAGACAGGGGCTAGGGACCGTAGAAAGTGGATGGCCCCTGTGACTTCTCTCCAGTATTTATTTACTCATCAGGCGTGAAAGGCCGTGAATAGTTGGAAGGAAGGAGCTTTGGGAGTTAAAAGGCATTAACACTAAATAATGAGTTTTGTTCATGACTCATCTTGCGTGAGCAATTAGCGCAGTATTTGCTTATGGCCTGGCGATGTAATAAAGTGATATTTGTCACAGAAGGGAATGGCTCTCTTGTTGCGCCACAAAACTTAGTCTGAATAGCTGCTGATCATCAAAATCATCATTAAAATGCTTATTCGTGTTTCATTTTATTATCCTTATTTCTGCATTGAACTGGGGAGGAGGGTATTTCATTTGACTTGGCTAGTTAGAATGTGATACTCGTGTAGTTCAACAATAGAGAATGTTACAGTGGGGAAGTCATTGTTTTAAGGTTTGCATTGAAATTTAGACGGCTTTTATTTACCTTTACTTTTGTACTGTGAACGGACATTTCCATCACGTCAACTGTAAAGTTTTGCCGACGCCCTTCTTCCGTGAATCGGATGCTCCCTGTTAGTCCGTCTATTTCTACCTGGAAGAAGCATAGAAAATTTTAATTATACTTTGATTAAATTGTTCGGGCATAATATGAGACATAAGGAAAAGTTTAGTAGATGAAGAATTGAATATGTAGCTAAATCCGTTCATATTTATATTGTTGCTGATTTTTTTGTGCGCATAGTGTTGTTCTAAACTTGAATTAGCACTGAATTAATTCATTTTAAATTAGTGATTTATTTCTGAAAAATGCGACGTGGTCGTTTTTCCGACAATACAATATTGAAATGCGCCATTGATTACGTTGGGCTTGACGCAGTGCTGTAAACTTTTCGAGTTTGTACATGCAGATGACTATCTTTTTTAGGACTATTTTTCGAAGAAAGCGAAGAAGATGATTCACTGAGATGAAAACCTTTGTACTGAATTAAAATTTTAGCTATTGGAATATTGTTTTATACTTTTGTATGCATTTATTATTGGGAGGTATCAGTACTAGTACACAAGCAAGTACGCGAACAGAAATGGAAGTTGGTAAACGGTTGGAAGTATTAAGTTAATTTCTCAGAAATACTGAAAAATTGTTGGTTATTAAGGATGATTGATAATCATAACAATCCTGGAGGACAAAGCTAAATAATTAAATTAATGAGAATTCTGAAATAGGAAATTAGTTTGAATAATAATCCCTTCTACAATGTTTCAACTCCCTAGGGATCAAACTTGTATAATCGTTAAAGATTAATTTCCTTTACACGTCAATGCTGAACCATTAAATACCGGTTTAGCGTCTTTTCGGCCACATCCATTTCGGCAACACAGCATATCGTCTACATAACATATAGGGCAACATGCAAATGATCAAATTCAAAGTTGTCAACAAGTCAGATAGTCAAATGAGGCATTTCGGCTACTTCAACAACCTACAAAATGTAAATTAGGTTAATTCAACTCCTCGTGCACAGCCTCAAAAACTCAGGGTGAGTTGGCAAGTTAAATTGATGGAATTAATTTTTAATTGAGTATAAATTAATTTGTATTGAGTATAAAATAATTTTTTGAGTATCAATTAATTTGATTGAGTAAAAATGAATTTATAAAACACGTATTAGTTCATTTTAAATCAATACGAATGATTTTTAATTGAATAGAAATTATTTTTAATTAAAATTTTTTAGTCTGGGTCAGGACAGGGCTAAATCAATGTTATTTGACAGGGCGACAGGGCTAAATCAAGGTTATTTGACCGGGCGACAGGGCGAAAGGACTGGGTCAGGACAGGGCTGAATCAATGGGATTTGACCGGGCGAAAGGGCTGAATCAAATCACCTAATTACTTTGTACAAAAAATTTAAATTTATCAAATGTCTGTGCTGAGGATGTGTCCTGGTTGATGAAGTGTCCGAAAGCACTTGGTTTGACAATGTTGGCTGTGGATCATATGGATGTGGCCAATCTGTCTTTGTGGACCATTTGGATGGTTGATAAAAAAAAGTTGACGAAAACACTGGGTACCTTAAATACCAATGATACGTATATATTCTATGCAAGACAACCAGAGGTTTGCAGAATATACAGATAGTGAGTTCATGGGCTTTAATGCACTTGAAAACGAGTAAGATTAGGTAAACTGTGCTTCGTCAAAGTGATTACGTGCATTTACATTCCCAAAAACTCCTATTCAGTTTATCATATTATCCTAATAACAATAAAAAAATGACCTGGAAATTAAATTTGGAGTTACTAGAATCCCTCCACACTTACAAAGCCATTGGAGTTTGGACACGTTTCAAACAAAGATTTGTCCTATTCTCTATTAAATTTCTACTCTCGTTCCCCCTAAAATCCGCTTCATTTACTTGCAAAGATACTTATATTGTATTGATTCTGGCAGCAGAATTGTTGACTATCGCTCCAAAAACACCGTGTAAATTCACCCGAACGAGAAAATCCGAAATCAAATCGACCAGAAAGGACATGATAAGGTTAAATTCTGAAAGTAGATAAGCACCGCTCCGATTAACTCTCTACCTCGGAAAAGTAATCCACATTGCCGATACGATATGACATGACATCCTGGGTCAGAGAGATTACTTGAACCAGAGTAATGGCACACGAAGCCCGATTTAAAGATTGAAAGAGCCAAAACAAGGTGATATTTTGCGAGTGACCACAACACAGGGGGGTCCACCAGGACCAACCACCGACTGCATATATTGCTTTTCTGCGGTGACGTTGTAGTTAATTTATTACCGGGTGTGAAATCCCACTTTGTGAAATCCTATGGGGGGAATTCCCTCACTTAGAAACGCATTTACCAACGCTAACTTGCTCGCCCGAGTAAGATCAACAAAACCAATGACCAGAGGAGTTAAGCCAGCACATCCTTGCTTCGCTTTCTCCCTCTTTCATCATCCCATAAATGTCAGCTCGCACATGAAATGTTACCCTGGATTACTGCTTGGGAGTAATCTCGTGGTGTAAATTAAATTATGACTTATGACTACGTACATACAAGAGATAAGCCAAGAACACATTTGTACATACAGACGCTACACTAACTATCCCTACTGACCATCAGGCCTTGCCAACTGGAGCTTCAAGATTCAAATCCAACCTCGGGGTATCCGTGGAAATTCGGGTAAGGATATGTTGACATCCAACTCTTTCCTATCGGTGGAAAAGGAGTACGGGGTAAAAAGTTTAAAGCAGACTTTGAATTCTCTTCATGTTCCTTCGTGACCTCAACTTTCCCTTGTGAAGTCTAATATCCTTAATCCAAGAGAATCGTTTCGTTGGTCTAGCAAACTTTCTTCCCTGTACTTTTAGAAACTAGGGATTTAGACGCCCAATGTACCTTATTACAACATTTACTGCCACTGTCGTCATATACCAGCCAAATAAGGAGGGTGTGTTCTTACCTTTCGAATGTACTTGGCAATCTTCTCTCCGAGTTCGAAGGGAACAGGAGAGCCGGTGAAATCTCTTCCCGTCGCACAATGAACTTCACGAGTCCCATTCAATTTAACTCCTGTCGCACTAACTGCTCCAGGTTGATGGAAAAAGTCTGGCTTCTTCCGCGTCATTTTGGTGAATGCATCCAAGAGGACCGAGACCGCGTCGTACATTAAGGCCGCATCCGCCTGTCAGGGTTTTGTACATTTCAATAACATATCAAACTAATTAGCAATTCCCGAGAAATTTGAAGCCTTGAGACTCAATCTTAAATTTAGGAGGGACTGAGGCTTAACAAGGGCTTGTCTACAGCAGGATAGCTCAAGGAAATCTAAATTAAGCTTAAGCCTAGAGAACTGTGACAGTAGAGAAGCAGAAGTCTGGGGATTTTTGACAGGGAACCGCTGCTGGTCAATCTTAATCTTTGTAGAAGAGGCTTATGAAATCTTGTGATAGGAAGCTGAGTTGAGAGAGTAGGGAGCCTCCACACACAAAAACACACACACACACACCACCAGAGCGTTAAAAGAAAGCTGAAGAAAATAAAGTAAGATAAATTGAAACTTTCCTCCTCCCCAATCCCTTGAATCCGAATGAAATGCTCTGAGAAACATAAAAACCCTTCCACATCATCCATAAAAATAAAAGCCAGTACGGGTGGAGGACTAGTTGGTAGTTGGTCGTACGGACGGCTCCCAAATGTTCATGTTGGGAGATGTAAACTGATGTGGCCAAATGGAATAGGAAAATCCTCTTTAGTTTTTGACGGCCACAAACGAAAACCACGTAGTTAAGGACGATATTGGATTATCTCTACTCGCTCTTCTTATTCTCAGTCAGTTCTTGCTTTAGCTGCTTCTTCTTTCCTAGTTTAGGATTTGCAACCAACCCACCACCACCACCAGAACTACTACGGCCACTGCTCCAACACATTCCTACTTTCTTTTGTACATAGAACACTAGCAGGGCTTTTACAATGACCAAGGAAAATGGCTTTTACATCTTATGGCTGACTACAACTTCAAACTGAAGATAGGAGAAAAATCGATAAACTTCCCTCATGTTGGTGATGCAATAGAATTTTATACATTTGAATTAGATTCTTCCCCTTTCTTCTCAAAGGATTGAAATAATCTGGCGTAATGTCGGAGCTGGATACAAATTTTCCCGTGGTGTTTAACAAAATCTTTGTAATCAAAACAAAAAAATTTGACAATCTACAATTACATGGACGACTCTGATAGTATGACTGGAGCTCAACTGTAAAAATATCATCTGCGGTTAGTGGCGTAAAGAAAGCGAAAAGTTGGAAACTCTCGAAGCCATTTATTTTAATAGGTGCAAGCTGTTGTACACGACCTCGACCTCGGTTAAGCTTACAACCATCTAACTATGTGATGGAGGCTCTTGAAAGTTTATCTACTTTGAGACTATCTAGGTGAACCTAATGAGATTTGTGACTTATTGTTGGTTGGTTGAAGATTCTAGAAAAGTCTAAGCCAACTTGAGCTAGGAAAAGAATCAAACTTGGAATAATAATTAAAACTTTTAAAACTCTACAATGTGTTTGTAGACGCAATATAAATTTTTTTAAATTTCTAATCTCTAACTACCTTTAAATCAGGACAACAAACGAACACACTAGTGTACCATAATTCAGACTTTAAAAACTTATTTAGTCTGCATGATTATTTCATTATTTGTGAATCTTTGATATTTGATAATTTCAAAGGATTAGAGATATTATATAGTCATCCAAGCTATAGTTACAGATCTCTTTCTATGAGCTACTCAGAATCGTTGAAATAAATTTCCTCTTGAATACCCACCCTCCAGTTTCTTTGTACAAAAATCTATTTCCTTCGAATGAACTCCCCGAGTGCATCTTCGATGGCAATTCTCCTACCGAGGAAGTTAACCCTTGTGTAATTTTGAAGTCATGGTCGCATGGATCCATACAAACTAAACCCACGTTTATATCCAAGTCCATATTGAGCAGACGAGGGAGATCACCAACTCTTGTGTATACCTACGGAGGTATAAATGGAAATGTAATGGAATAGGGAGAGTAATTGTATTGTTATAAGTCGCAAGGAGTTACAATTTAACTCTTCCACCCTTGAACATGAGAAGATTGGTGAAGAGGGGACATTAAGAGTCAAAATTACACAAGGTCAACTACAAAGACACCTCGAATGTACTTGCTCGTCTTAACTGGTATGTAAGGTGTAAGGGATAGGCCAACCTCAGGTTCCCCTTGCCTTCTTTGACTTTGTTATGCATTTAAATTACTGGATGCATCTCTCCTCTAGCCGTCACAAAATTATAAATGTTTTCACTTAAGACGGCTTCACACTTGGAAACTCTTACTATTTCCACGGGATTCCGGAGAGTCTTTGGATTCTTCTAGGGAAAGTGACTCTATCCAACGTAAATGCCAACATGTTCAACATTTCTCCACTGTTCAAGATTCAAGAGAGGAAGCAAGAGTCGTTTTCTCTGTGGTGCATTTCTCTCAAAGATTTATGACCAATTCTAAAACTTATGGAAATAATATGGAAAGGTTCCTTTCCTTGGGCTCTTGTTATAGCTATAAAGTACGACAACAACATCAGGGAATATTATTGCATTTGTTTCTTGAATACCTTAAGAATTTAGTTTGTTCCAGACCTTAGGAAATGCGTCATATTTAGTTTCTTTGGGTTTCGAGTTCGGTTTAAAATTTATTTTGAATTTTAAATGTATCCTTGGAATTATATTTGAGAAACATTTTTTGGTTTTTATAACACGGGTTTTAGATGTTTTATTATTATTGAGTTTTATCATTTAAACCAAAACAAAAATATATTCGAGATAAACTTGCTTTAACAAAAATAATGTCGACAGAATTTTTAATTCAATT
>JAQFYM010001192.1:0-37793 GCA_034694785.1 Agrenia bidenticulata | reverse complement strand
GCTCTAGTAATAGTTGTCTTGTCTTTTTGTCAAAACTATCACATGTCTCACTGTTTTTTAGCTCTATCGGAAGACTAAACATTAAAACATTTAAACATTAAGCATGCATAAAAGTACTAACTATAAGTGCCACTAAAGAACATCTTTAGAAAGATATTGTGAAAATTCAAACAAGAATTAGCTTGACCAAGATATTATACTGCATGAGCAGAGGTAGCAGGATGATAATGCAATTTAATATTTTTGTAGAACAAATTTGTAAATTTGTAAAAACATTTATTTTATTTAACATCTCAAGGTTCAGGCATTTAAGCCTCTTAATCAATAGATTACTTTTGGAAATCTGAACTATAGAATTACACTGCAATATTTATAAATCTCGTCTTAGTGATTAATTTCAGTTGTTCTTCGATAGAAATGTGGAGCCAACTCTTCCAACCACTGTGGTTGAATTACTGTCAAATCTCGCATATATACATGTCGAGTGTGAATGATTTCAGTAAAAAGAACCCTGAAAGGATTAAGAGCAATTAGAGGATGCTTCGAGTCAGAGTGTATTTGGGAACTGTTAAAATTATTGAAATTACCATTGTGGCTGTGGAAGGGTGTAAAGTACCGAGCTAGGATGGATGAATACGGGTTGGTCTCCTCGAACTGTTCTGTGATATCCAGAGTGGTGAAGATATGCAGCATTTGGAAAAAATCCAGCTGCTATGCACTTCAATATTGGTTCCACTGAGCCTAAGAAAATTTTAATAGCACTATCTTTACTGAATTTGAAGAATCAAACCTTGCAGTTACCCCAGCTTTTAAAAATTTATTTAGCTAAATCTAAATCTCAGGCTTACCTTTGCAAGATTCAATTGGTATACCGAATCGGGACATCATTCTAAGCATTTGCTTCCTAATTTCCTCTGCTCTTCTCAGTCTTTTGTAGTTAAGAAAATTTTGGCTGCAGAAATGCTTTGACTTTCCATTTTCTAAATAGGCGGAGTAAACGTTTAAAAGAGTCATAAGATCGCCTTCTTCTACTTCAAACTTCCTCTTGGTCATACGGGCTTTGATAGCTCCTTGACCATAAGGCATTTGAAAAACATTCTCTACTTGTAGCAATGCTGTGATAGTGGCTACTTCTTCAGCACACCCGTACTCTCCAGATTTAAGTAGCATTTTTGAGAAAGTTGGAGGAAGGGGAAATTCTGACATTTGTTCCCCCAGTGAAGCTGTTAAATTTCCTCTTGAATCCAAAGCACCAAGTGCATAGAGAAGTTCAACAGCAGAAATCAAATTTTTGGCTGGAGGTGGAGAGGGGAAGTGGAATCTGACAATATTATCTATTCCCAAGGCTTTCAACTGCAGTACTGTTAGACAAAGGTCACTTCTCTGTATTTCTGGTGGAGAAGCTCGAAGGAGTTTATCATGCTCCGACTCTTGATACAGCCTTTTATTTAAGCCAAAATACAAATAAAAATGTATTGTAAGAAATTTCGTCTGAAAAATATGTTACAAGATTATACCGATAAACTTTTCCTGCCTGAGTTCTACCAGCCCGTCCAGCCCGTTGTTCAGCCGAAGCTTTAGAGACAGGCACAACGACCA
This sequence comes from Agrenia bidenticulata, assembly GCA_034694785.1. NCBI lineage: Eukaryota > Metazoa > Arthropoda > Collembola > Entomobryomorpha > Isotomidae > Agrenia > Agrenia bidenticulata. Next base: position 36,194 of record JAQFYM010001192.1, on the reverse strand, counting down.
GAGAATCTGTGAATGTTTCCGGATTGAACCACCGCATTTTAACGAATCCACAGTCCACCACTAAAAATTCGATAATCAAGCTTTTCGAAAGATGAAAGATAAAGATGGTCCAAATTCAAATTAGAATTTGATAGGAGTGATACAAGACTTACCATAAACAACTCCGTTTATCGTTATAGACGTTTCTGCTATATTTGTGGCTACAACAACTTTCCGACAACCTTTGGGAGTGTACTGAAAAACTTTCAGTTGATCTCGAGCGGGAAGGGAACCATACATTGGCAAAGCCAGTAGCTCAACTAAATTTAAAATAAAAACGGTAGAGGTAAAATATTGAGCCCAAAATTAATACCGTAGAGTTCATAAAATCTCATTCAATATTTTTCCGTAGGCTTAAGTTCTTCCTTATATTTTCAGTACACATATTTCTTGAACGGCATAAATGTCGAACAACCGGCCGAACACATCGGATTAAAAATACATGAAATTAAAACTCTTGACTCACGAGCCACACGACTTTTAAGGCTTCCAGCATGCTGACTAAGTAAGGTAACGGCAGTATCTACTTCATCTTGGCCTGTGAGAAACACCAGTATGTCCCCTTTATCTTCTTTTTCGTGAATTTTGATAACCGTATTGACTGCTTCCTTCACATAATCTGGTACCGGATCTAAAGAAACAAGACTCGATTGTATTCGCAGAAAATCAATGCATCGATAGACACTTAATATTGCATACAAGGTATGGAATTGACGTCACAAATATATTTATACTAGCCTATGTAAACCATACGTTCGCGTATCTTAATTATCATTTTTTTACGTGAACTATAATTGCTAATGGGGGAAAGGAATTCAAATATTTAAATAATAAAAAAATTACCAATAGAATAGCAAATATCAATAGGATGAGTCCTTCCGGCCACACTCAATATGACAGAAGTATCAACTGTGGACTTTATTTTTTTGTCTTTCAGATTAAAGAACTCCTGCAACTCTTCTGCATCGACAGTAGCAGAGGAAACTATTAGTTTGAGGTCTTTTCTTTTCTAGAACACAAAATAAATATTAGCAGAGGTGTCTGAAATCTTGAGTAATAACAGACAATCAACTCTTTACTTTTAAAATTTTACGAAGAAGCCCCATAAGAATATCACTATTGACAGTCCTCTCATGAATTTCATCTAACATTAAAATAGAGTACTGGCGCAGCAGTGGGTCACTCATCATTTCTCGAATCAAAAGCCCTTCCGTTAGATACTGTAAAAATTGTCATAAATCCAAATTTTAAATTGATCATTTTATTCCATTCATAAATCTCGCCTCACTTTGATCTTTGTTGATTTGGGATCAAATTTTTCATCAAATCGAATAGCATATCCCACTTCATCTCCAAGAACGGCTCCCATTTCATCTGCAACTCTAGTAGCTAGGGATGTAGCTGCCACTCTCCGAGGTTGTGTAATGCCAATTATCTTGTCTTGCCCCCACCCAGCCTCAAGTAGATACTGCAATGAACAATAAAAAAAAATCTAATCAACGCCCCGGATAAACCTTAATAAATGTAAATAGATTCCACTCATTCCTTGGTAAACAAAACAATCGTGAAAAAACCATAGCTATGACATATGTCACACAGTGCTGAAGTTGGATAGTGTGACCTGTGTGACTCACACTAACCACACCTGGACTGGATTCATTATTTCCCTTGGAAAAATATACCAAACACAGTCCGCGTCACGAACTGACTTATTGTCGATGTATCAAGATTATTCAAAATGAAAATGTCATTCATTCATTATATTGAGAGTTTAGCATATTTACACGCTTATAATTTGCGCTTGTGGTGTGACGATAATTTTATCAATACACAGTTCCCAATTTCCCATGCAAGAGCTTCTTTCCAATGCATTACGTTATCCCCACAGATGAATAGATGATACGTTAAAGGACTATGAATGACATAAAATTTCAACATCAGCTTCAGAACTTCGTAGATTAATTGAACATAATCTAATTTCGATTTATAGTTTTCGCATTTCAATGTCAATGAAATAGTTCGTTTCCACTATACGTTCGTACACTTAGGCCCTTTCTGTAATGCACATCGTTTTCTAATATATTATTTGACTTATTACTTATTATACAGAGGATTTTTATTCTGAAATGAGAATAGCCACTATTGACACATTTTAATTACATTCCTCGTTTCCGTTAGTTAAAACCATTAGAATAAGCACTTCGCCGATCCCCAGCAATGGCAATGTTACGGTATTAACAAGGCAGCTCCATGTACACGCTGATAACTCGCTAACAATTTCGGACTAAATTCAATGAACTCTTAGTCTACGTTTCTAATGACAGATAATAAGGTGGAAAACCATTTCACCAAACTGATAATGAGCAGCATCAACTGTTTTATGTTGGACGTTTTACAATATTGACTTAAAACTTACAATATATAATCTGTACTTTCAATGTTGACTATTAGATTAAAACAATGGTCAACATTCTCAGTCGGACTGGCGACTCTTTTGATCATAATCGTCCCTAAGTATTTATTATTGTACTTATTGATCACATCCTAACGTCAATTGAAAGGGTTAACTATGAGCAAGTAGAGTAAAGGATTTAAAACCGTAGAATATCTCTAGCCCCATACTGAACTATGGAAAGCCATGATGCAGTCATACCAAGTTTGAGTTCTGAACTCGTAGGTAAGTTCCTCATTCGCTCTGCCCTCACTTATAATGTAAAAAGTTTTAATTCTTCTATTACTTATAGCAATCTGCTATTTAGAGGGATCTAAGTTTTTATACCAATAGATTACAAGCGCTTTAGATTTATTTTACATTACGGTTGAGTGGAGTTAAAACTAGTTTGGTTGGCAGTATCGGTAATAGTCGTAAATTTCATAAGGTGTTTCAAAATCCCATTGATTTCTCAATTTTATCACCAGTCCTCTACGAATAAATAACTGTTAAGAGTAAAGAACTAAAAATCAAAGTCTCTAATCTCAACTCAGAAGTTTACAGCTTTTACTATGAGACAACAAAAGTGATTGACTTCAGAATTACTGTACCGACCTTACTAAATAGGATTTAAAAATTATTGAGTGTTCCCTGTTCTTAAAAGTTTTCTAATAGTTGTAATCAACAATAAAGCGAATAGGATTTTGCAAAGTTTAGAATGGTTTATCTTTCATCAATTTTCCAACTCTTACAACGGTGCAAAGCATTAAGTGTGCTATAAAAGAGACGACAAAAAAGTGCTCTCCTAAAAAGCTCTCGAGCGATTAGGATTTGTATTAATTGTATTTATCTCTATTCTTTCAAACATTTAAAGCGGAGAAAACCACAATGCTTTTGTCTCTTATTACCATTATAATTGTAATGCAAAGTCCCACGTGTGCCAATTAATAAATATCAACATTCCAAATTAACACATATCCTAATAACGGAACTTAGATGTGGCAGTGTTAAACTTTCACCAACAAAGTGTTCAACTGTGTTGACAGTCTACACTTCTGGGAAATGTTTCTGTAAACATAATTAATTAGATCCCTCACTAGAAAGGCTATATCTGCTTGAATGAAATCTTATGAATTTCTTTGGCTAATTTCTAGACGATAAGACTGTAACACGGAAGAAACCAGTCAAATTTCTAGCTCGCCTCTAGTCATCTCTGGTCTGTATTTCCTGAACTTAAATATGTACCTAGGAATCAACAGGTAGCCTCAAATATCGTTCCAATGTTTCACTAATTGCTAACAATTATTCTTTAGGACTAGCAACTTGGGAACACCCATCTTAAACTAAACGGCTTGTACTTACTTTGTTTTTAGAACGGCCGAGGCTTTAACCCAGAACCATCTCTAATTTCAAAGAACGACCATAGCTATCAAGCCGGTGGTCTAATAGAATTATAAATCTTGGTTCATAGGTCTACAGCACGATCGCAATAGTTTAAATTCGCAACAATCTTCAGTACAATGACACTAAAAACTCTCTTGGAAAACAAAATATACGTTTTGGGAGTGTTTCTTATGCTTCTAATTTGTATTGTCTTGGACTTACAACTTGGCATTTTTATTGCCTCTCTCCCGCAATCGACTACTTTGCCAATCTCTTTGAACAGTTCAGAGAGCCCTTGCTATGTAAATCCTTACTGTGAAATCAACGTAAAGTCACTTATGATGGATCCTCCGAACGTGTATATCCATCATCCTCTTGCAAAATTTTTTAATTACCAACTGGACTTCGCAAGCACCTACAATTTCATCTCTGCTAATGTTATTTCTTTGTCTCATGTTCCAGTTGCCTTAGTGGCTGGAAGATTTGTCAGCCACGACTCTCTCTGTCACAGGCGAGTTGGAGTACTTCTTTTCGAAGTACGAAACTTCCTCGATGCACTTGATGGTGCCGTGGCTGTAGCTAGAAGAAGTGAGAAAAGTTATGGAACTCACAATTCAAAGGTACTAGTTACCCTGACGAAAGAAAGAACCACTAATGCCATTACAACAATTTTGGATAAAATAACGCCCAATCGGAACCAAGACGAAGAACTAGAGAAACGAAACAAAGCCTCTGCTAACTTGGGATATATTTTCGACGGAGTTTGCGACGGGCTAGGCTGCCTGTTTCTATTTATTGGCTGCTTCCTTTACTTACAAAAACATCCTATAAGGAACAACCAATTTTCTTACAAACCTCTTCCATTAGTTACAGTTTCAAAGATTAGTTCAAAATCCTCGGTATTACCCAGTTCTTCGACTGACATTGAGAAAAGGACGAGAACCAAATACCGAATTCCAGGCCGTAACACTGTGTTCCGTTTTCGGTCAAAAACATTTGTTACAAGACAAATAATTAGATCTGTCCAACGTTCTGGACTTAAGGCCATGAGTTTTGGGTTTCAGTCCCTACTGGGATCCATTGCATGGAACAGGTACATAGCAAATTACTCAAGGATTCTTGAAGATCATAATCATTACCCTAATCCCCAGAATCCGTCCGAATCTCAAAGCAAAGCCTACAAGAGCAAGCTACTGCACTCGCCGTTAATATGGTGTATATTTTTTGTATGGAGGTACATCAATCCACACGCAATGGTCGAAGTTCTTCTCGTGGCAATATTTCTAAACCGGATGGGAGAGTTTTTATCGTTTCTCCAAGTTATCGGATTTATTCCGATAGTTTTTGCGGCCTGCTTTACCGAACTTTACCTGTATGCTATTGAGTTGTAAATGTAACAACTAACAAGCCAAAGTTACTCATGTAACAGAAGATGACATTAATCAAAATCCAGTAGAAATCGATGAATGATCATTAGCATCTTACTTCCTAACATTACTAGCATTCAACAAAGACAGTTAATGTTAGATATACAAACAAGTCTGACTGGACTGAAATGTGGTTTAGAACACGTATTTTTGTACTCCTTGTAATTTTAAAAAGCTCATTAGTCTTATTAAATGAGAGTATATAATTAGTAAAACAAAAACTTTTACATTATTAAATTCATCAATTTTCCTCTTTTCATCATGTTATTTCGTTATTAAGTATCGTAGATACTTTATGCGAACGCTCCGCCCGTCTGGCTGCACGATAACTCTCGAACGGTTTGACCTAGTGTCTCCAACTCCGCATAGAACTTTACAACTACACTTTACTACAGATTTAGTTTTATAAAACAGGACAGTCCAATAAGAGTCTTCGGCAAAATACTTATCCGATTTTCAATCTAAAACTCACCCAGTAAATTAAGTTCATCCCTTATCAACCATATTTACCTCCTAGCTTTATAAATCTTGAAATCTTTCTTACCTGAGGAACCTGTGTACTCTTTCCACATCCAGTTTCTCCCACAAGGACTAGTGTTTGATATTTCTCCAGCAAATAGATGATATGATCCCGATTTCGATAAATAGGAAGCTTCTTCCGTTGCTGATCCAGAGAGAGTGAAAAATACGGATTGTAGACAAAGGTGGTAGCATTGTTAGGATCGATATCCGGCTTGTCTTCTTGCCACGTTGCTTCATCTACACGAATAGATTAAAATACCTTTTTAAAACTAGCACGTACAATGCAGTTTAGTAGTACACAATGACAATGTACGCAAACATTTAATTTCGATGATCTGATAGCACTTGAGAATTGAGCATAATATTTTATAAGTATTTACCTGCAGGCTTCAAGAAATTTAATTTCGGCCTTCCCCCTCCTGACCTCTCAGAGGACATATTTTACCCGTAGTTTGACCTTGCTGAGCTGGCACTTCGGTCAAATCCTCTTTTCTGACTTAATCCCGTTAGATATTGTCAATAAATAATTCAACCACCGGAATGTCACACCATTGACGCCTTCAATTTAATCCGCAACGACCGATATTAATTAAAATTAACGCTTAATCAAGAGGCTCGGTGATTTAAAAATATATGAAAAGATTGAGACAAATTCTTTCAAGTCCCAACTCCCGCCCTCGACTTTCATTGGACAGAATGGGCTGGCCTGGCGGCGGGTGGAGGCTGGGGTTGTCGGGTAACTTCAGTCCGCTGCCACAGTTAGTTCCACTTGGAGGGCTACGTCGAACTGTCCATGTCCGTGGCTATTTGTCAAATGTCGGGTAACTTCAACTCACCAGTCAGTTTTTTTGAAGGCTCACGCTACATTCGCTATTCTCAATCTTTAATCAACAAAATCTCCACTACGCGCCACCCACCCGGTACTTTTTCTCTCTTTTCCTTTTATTTTAATTGACAATTAACTCATGATGTAAATGTAAAGTAATAATACACATAATACAGTTGTATTATGTAAAGTGAGATGTGTGTACTATTACGGTTATATTTTTGTAACAAGAATAATAGTTGTTTATTTTCAGAGCTCAACAATGTGCACCCAGGGAGTTGGGGAACTGACAGAAAATCTGTTGCAGATGTATATGGAGGACAATTCGGGTGTCTCATTCAGAGGCCGTGTTCAAACATGGGATTCTGAAAGCGATGGTAAGCTTTCAACTACGCCCTTTATATGGATATTAATACATTAGGATTAATTTCACCAGTAAATAATGAATGGATAATGCATTGTTCTTTTTAGTGAAAGTTGTCGTTCAAAAAGTTAAGGAATGCAAGAAACTATTATTCCTTGAGCTAGAAGGGAATACTTTAGGAGTTGATGCTGCTAAAGCCATTGGAAAAGCTTTAGAAAGTAAAACTGAATTGGAAGCAGCACTCTGGAAAGACCTCTTTACTGGTCGTTTGAAAAATGAAATACCCCAAGCAATGGTAAGGCTGTTAGCTAAATTATAACTGCGGCTGGGACAATACTCTTTTTATGTATAAATGATTGAACAGTTTGACTTAATTCGATTCATTTAGAACTTCCTTCTTGGTGGAATTGATTTGGCTGGTGCTCGTCTTCAGTACCTAGATTTGAGTGACAATGCGATCGGACCCTTAGGAATGATAGGGTTGGCTCCTTTCTTTAGGTGCACCAGTAGTTTCTCTCTGAAAGTGCTGATTTGTAATAATAACGGACTTGGACCTCAGGGAGCAGAAGTAAATTTGCGTCTCAATCTAACTTACTTTAATTTAAATTTTATCATATGTTATCTCACCTACGGCTATTTATCTCTTTCATTTCAGCAATTTTCCAAAGCATTGATTGATTGTCGTGAATTAAGTCTAACTAAAGGTGGTGAAGTGTTTAACCTAAAGAAACTTGTTTGTGGTCGTAACCGAATGCAAAACACAGGCGCCATTGCGATTGCTAACTTTTTAAAAGTAAGATTGAACTTATATTGATTAACTTCACTACATCTGTTTTTGTTCTAAAAAATTCTGATGCTTTTTGAAGGAATGTGGTTCTTTAGAAGAGATCCACATACATGAAAATAGTATCTACTGGCAGGCTCAAACAGATCTTGCTGAAGCATTTTTAGCTAATCCCAATTTGAGGCTTATTAATCTCAATGATAACACTATCGTTGGAAAGGGCCTTCGGATGCTTTCTGAAACGTTCAGTAAGCTTAATAATTTGGAAGAACTAAATTTGGGAGACTGTCTTTTGAAGACTGCAGGTGCCTTACATGTCGTCAAGGCTGTTAAAGATCTTCCAAAACTCCAGAGATTAGTCTTGGAAGGGAACGAAATTAGTAAAGCTGGTGGGATCGAGATTAGTCGAATACTTAGAAGCAACAGGAGTTTAAGAAGCATAAATTTCAATTCAAATGGTTTTGGAGTACAAGGCGCTGAGATCATCGGTGAATTACTTCGTCATCTTCAGCTCGATATGTTGTTAGTTTTTTTTTCAATTTCTTCTACAATAAAGTACCAAGTGCTCGCATTTAAGTTTAAAATAAATTTTTAAGCGATACCTACGAAACGGATAATGAGGAAGATGGAAATGAAGAACTTGAAGAAGATGACGATAAAGAAGTAAGCGAAGACGAAGAAAGCAATGAGGATGATGAAGATGATAATGAAGCTGAAGATGAGGATGAAGTTGAAGATGAGGAAGACGAAAGTTACGATGGAACGGAGTACGATGATGACCCAGTAAGTACAGAAGCAGATATTCATGTCAAAAACTATTCTATACAATTGTAATTTTTATGATTTAATTTTGTGTTATCCTTCCGCAGTGCATCAAAGCGATAAAGTTTTACAATGAACCCACTGTCGAAAATTATCCTGCGCGATTTTTGGAATATTTGTATGATATAACTGTAAGAATTATTTTTTGTATTGCAGGGACTGATTAACTTAATACTATATACATATGTTGTAAATTTAAGAGTGAGGAGCAAGAAGCATACGCGATGTGTATTGAATCGGCTCTGCAAATGGTTCAATTATATTCATCAAAATCAGAGATTCCAGAATTATGCACTTCTATATTTGGAGAATTAATGACAGAGGCTGCTCGCTATGCTGTTGCTATGCCTAATGAATTTAGCACAAGTCTCTTGATAAACATGGGATTATTTCGGGTGTGTATTAATCAATTCTACTTGCAATTCGCGATTATTTATCTTAGTTCTAAATAACGATAAATTGTTTTTTTTAAATGTATTCGTGATTGTAGGGAGAGCATTCGTTCTATCAGAGGGACCAGATTTGTAACAGGCTTCTGGGCTTATTACATGATTGGTTGGTATTTCTTCCTGAAGACGATGACATTTGTGTGCCTGAAAGTGTATTAGCTTGCCTTGCAACTGCATTCGAAAAGTAATATTGTTTTTCCTTCTCTTGTAACAAAAAAAAAGTGTAATTAGTCGATAGTTAAATGTGGCAAGTTCCACATTTCGGGTCACGGACAGACGGGTATTTAAAGTAGACCTGGACCAATCGATACACCAAGTATTGTCTCTATGAAAAAGCGATATGGAAGGAGCAATATTATAAAATGAACTGCTGTCATATTATTCTTGGTCTGACACCTTCACATTTTTTGAACTATTCGAAAAACCTTAATACTTAATATTACATAGCCTAATCAAGATAGAAAATTAGAAAGATTTTTGCTTTATTTTTCAGTGCCCGACCGAATTTAATTGTGGATAGGCCCAAATTGTCAACATTAATCCCGTCTGTGATGATGGAGAGGGAATCGCTGGCTGCTCTTGCTAAACTGGAGGTCACTGGACGGAGTAAACCAAATCAAACTTTTGGATTTTGAACGTCTTTTTTTATTTAGACAAAGCTTATACTCTTCATTGAAAGCTGTATGATTTTTTTTAAAGAAAGTGAATTTAATGGACTTCTTACTTTTTGTTTAGCGATTATTAATGTCAATGTGCGGATGCAGAATCATTCTTTCGATTCCATCAGAAAATTTAATACGCATACAATGTATTGTATTTGTTTAAATGATCCTTAAAATAATGAAACATTTCAAAAATAAGTGATTCCTTAATTTTAAACAAGTGACAAGCATCATGCATATTTTTCCTAAAGACGGTATAAACCTTGTAAACGTCACAATCAGTCTCATTTCATGTGTGGTTTCCCGTTCAAAGTTTTGACCTCTTGCTCCAACCTTTCCAAACTTGTAAAAGAAACTGTCGATCTTGGTAAACTAGTTGTGATCTCATACTCGATTACGCTAAAAATAATGAAATAAATCTTTTGAAAACGTAAAGTAATTGTGGAAGCTGTGCACTTAAATATTCTCAAATAATGAATTGAATATGTAAACTTGAAAAGCATGTTTATTGAGGAATGACTTTCTGGCTCACAATATTTTATGTCTTCTAGATGCAAGACTACACAAAATTAACTTGTTCATAATATTCACTAAAATAAGACAGTGGAAGTAGAAACCAATCATGCATGGGCCTTGTAATTCTAGCAAAAGAAACATTGATATTTTAATAGATTAGTTAATTTAGTTTCATCCATCAATGTAAACCGATTGATTTTGTACAAACATGAAATACTTTTTAAATTTAGTAAAACTGATCGACATTTGAAATGGTTTGCATCGATAATAACAGTTTAGAAGACTGGGAAGATAAAAATAACAGGTACACTAATGCTAGGGAATTTACTGTAATAGTATTGCAGAGAATTCGTATACAGTAACCTCAACCTATAAAAAACAACTCACGATTGTAAGAAAAAGATTAATCTAACAATTCAACAAATTTAAATATGTTTGTCTGAACAACAAACTAACTGTACAACAAACATAAATGCTTTAAAATACCTATACCTCCAAATATAGAGTGATACAACAATAAGAAGCGAAATGAAACTCTGCGCTACAGATATTTGTCTTCCAAAAAACGAAATGGTCATAAAGTGTTGTTAGATCTTTAAACGGTTGAAGTTTAAGAGTTTTCAACAAAAAATGAATACTCTTTTTATAGATCAAGATGTAGAATACAGGTAGACCTCTGAGTGTCCGCAGCTGAAAGTATTAAATTAATTCATAATTAGAAAATTAAAGATTATTTCAAAGGATGAGGCTAGTGACAAACAATGCATTTGATTTCGAACCCCGACATATTAAAGATACGTACTTGCGTTAACTTTTAAAATTAAATAAAACAATACAAAAATTTGCCAACTGTTGTTCTCTCTTCTAAGTTATGAATATGAACGACGAAAACTAAGAAAAAAATAGATGAGCTGCCTGCACTGAAGGCCGTCGACATAGTTACATTCATGCCTCTTAAATTGAAATTTCTTCATCATTAGCAGTTAGATAGAATTAGAAAAATCTGGATTAGGGCAACATGTATTTTGGTCGATATAGAAGGTTCAAATGTCTAACATTAAGCAAAACATCCTGTTTTTTTTACATCGATCTGATAAGGGATTACTTAGTAAAATTCGATCGGTTAAAAAAACAAGTGTATGATTAACAATAACTAAAGCTGCAATTATTCAGGCATTCATGTAGAACCTTTTCAACCTGTTGCAAGCCGTGCATGCATAATATACCATATGTGCCCTGACGGGCCTCATGGGAAATTTCGAAACCACGATCCCTTCACCTGTTTTGCCAATTAAGCATGGATTCGGCGAAGGCAATTTCATTTCTAAATGATAGCTCTTAAGTAATATATGCATTCGAATTTATCGACAGATTCATTCCCGAAAATTGCAGTCAGAGTTGAATATCTCCAACTCCAGGGCCATCTGACCAAATACTGTTTTTCTGAAATTTTAAAAGGCGTATGTCTCGATTATACTTTACGTTTACGGTCGTTTTCCTGGAGATTGAAATGAAAACAAAAACTTAGTGGAAAAAATGTCAATACAATCCTGCAGGATATCAACGTTAAATGTGTCGTGAAACATAATAGAGGCATTACACTTGAAAGATAATACGAATAATACCTACAATTTGAGTATTCAGGACGAGGTAACTAGCGACGGTCCCGCGAGTCTAGATTTAAAAAAAGTTTATTTAATTTAAAAACTCAAGAATGATTTATTGTATGAATTTCCAATTAATTGAATGAATTACCAGATCTTGATCGACGAGCACGGGAGCGACTTCTTGAACGAGACTGGCTTCTGCTTCTTGAGAATCTGCGACGAGCAGCAGGGGAGCGCGAACGGCTACAAATAGTTTAGAAAATAAAGTTAGTCAACTTCTGATAGATAAAATCATCTACATTCACTCAGGGCTATGGACTGACTAGGATAATGGTAGGTTGGTTCAAATGAATATTATTTTTAGTAGGCAACGAACGTCAAGGACTCGAGATTGAGTGGGAAGGTAGGGAAAAGGATTTCGTAGATCGTTTAAGAAATTAAGTAATTCACTCGGATAGTTCATGTTAGAGTTTAGTAATGATTATGATTATTTAAGAAGATTACATTACTCAAGAAGATTCGTTGAATGCTGGGTAGTGATCGGTTGGGAGAAGCGATATAAAGTAAAGACGAGACTGTTTAACTGTTTCATAGGGGCTGAATCTGATTGAGTGAACCAAGCTGAGGTGGTCGTGTATGGAACGAAGGAGACAGTTTTAGTTTGGGATTCGAAAATAAATCAAGTTCCATTAGATGGACGGTAGATGTTGTATTTATAGTACTGTAAGCTGTTAACCAACTCTTCGTCTTCTTTCACCCGTATATATTATGTTACTATGATATGGAACAGCTCTTTGATTTTACATAATCTTCCCTGATTCCACAAGCAATGCCATAAACCTGTCATTCAAAGTTATTCAGAATGGAATTCAAATGGGAAAAAATTCTTTAACTTTTGAATTCGAATGTACTACCCATGAGTCGCTAAGAGGTTTTAACAGTGTCCCAATTCTACTAAGGATGGGACGGGAGAGAGGATGAAAGAGCCCCTTTTCTCGCAATGCTGTTTCCGCATAATGCACAGTTTTGGTAACCCCGCGACATGACTCCTGACTGATTCCTAGAAGTTCCTAGACGTGATGCAGTTGTACCTATGTGGGATGTTCGATGGAGGTGATTGGAAGCGTATTCGTACAGTAATGTTTGGAGTAGCAATTAGTAGTAGTAGCGGTAGATTTGGAGTAGTGATAGCGACGTAGATGGAAGAATAATTTTGGGGTTCGAGATATTGACCGTGACTCTGACATGACTATTTGTTGACACGAAGAAGAGGAGGGGGAGTCAGGTACACACTGGTTGCAGCAATGGATGAATTTCAAGATGTGCGACCATGGTGCGTTGATAAAATTTAATCTAGTTCAATTTAAATATCTTATCAGAACCTGATACTTTGAAAGATAAATCTTTGATTTCAAGCATCTTATAAAAAGGCCTCAGTTTAGCTAGTCTAGGATGAAGATCCAAAAAAAGTGCCCAAAATTTGCGGCTTGTTTGGCTTAAGCAACAGTTTTAGTAATGCTTAACTACACCCGTTTTTTGAGCAATTTTCTTCAATATTAAAAAGGCCTTCACTTCTAACTCTACTCATTAGTATGAGTGGAGTTGGGTATTTCTAACTATCAGTTACGCAACTTGGATTTCACCTTCTGCAACTTAATCACTTCTGAACAAAATGCACAAATCTAAACGCCTAAATATTGAATAAGTTTCATAACGGATAAATTATAAAAAACAATTGCAACATAGAAAGGTTTAAATGCTTAAACAAGTAGTGAAAATCAATATTTGAAGGGAGTTTGTGTATAGTCCAGCATAATTAAACTGTGAAGCGATCGGCAATTATTGATATTAATAAATGACAGTACCTCCTGTAATTATTACGGCGGGTTGGTGGCCCACCACCACCACCACCACCTCCTCCTCCTCCACGTCCGCGACTTCGACCAGTGGACATCTCACATCGGATCCGAACTCCACAAATCCGCCTAGAATGAACAATTAACATTTGCGTAGCTTTAATTAAATCAATACTTTTTCCGAACACCAAGTCTACTTTTTCAAGTTTTAAAATGAATTTGGCAGAGTTTAAAACCAAGACACAAGACTAGATATTATAATACAACCCTTATTCGAAAAAAACTTACGTTCCATCCAAATGGCGAACTGCATCTTCAGCATCTATTAGAAAAAAACCGTTCTTCAGTTCTTCACACTTCAAATTTAGTCTCTTAGTTTAAAAGGGTTGTTCATGCAAGGGTTTCTTATACAAAGATTCAAATTTCTTTCATTCCAACTGCTTTTTAAAAATCTCTTTTGGGTTGAAATTGAATTTGAAATCAAAATAAGTCATACTCAAAACGCTTGAAAGCGAAACTTTGAAAGAGAATCCCGTACAAGATTCCAGCCCAGACATTTGATTTCTTTGAAATATACAATGATATAAATAATATTCCCACTTAATACAGTCAGTGTGTTTGCATACTTTGCATACCTCTGGGATCCTCAAACTCAATAAAAGCAAACCCAGGAGGGTTTCGAGCCACCCAAACATTTTTCAACGGTCCATACTTCCCGAAAGTGCTCTCCAACTCATTTTTCGAAGCATTATTTCCGAGGTTCCCCACGTAGACTTTACAAGTCAAATCCCAGTCCCGGTGTCGAGACATTTTGAACAGTCAAAAAATTCAGTCCCAACGCAAACGAGAGTACAAGTCAAAGCCTCTAACCCGGTCAGCTCCAATTCAACCTAAACAAAATCATATTTAAAATTTCTACTACCAAATCACTGGGGAACAATAACAGTTTTCATAATTCAGTTGTAGTTGAGAATTTAAAAAGTTAACATTTACTCCACACACTTACCAGGAATTGCTGAAGAGATGAGGAGAGAAAAAGCACTGTAGCGTCGGATGCTCTCCTCTCCGGCTTCTTCTCCCTCACCTATGCCATGGGCGTACTGGTTGCAAATCAGGACGCCCAGCCTTGCTCAAATCATCATTACTACTTCAATATCCTTATCCCAAGATAATATGACCCCATTCATTTATTAAGTGCAAATATTTTGACACACTATCCGCTGCTTTGCTAAAAAATATCCGCTATATTATATTAACTAGCCGCTTAGTTTTCAAGATCATACAATAAATAATGTGGACATGAATAGCCAATGTGAGAAGTCAACCAAAGCCCATGATGTGAACAAAGTTGGGAGCTCCATAGGAAATACTGGCCCTTTTTGACACTTGACACCCTCTTGAACCGTTCGGCTACGCATCAGGAGGAAAATTATTTGAGAAACTCCTTGCTGCAATGGAAACATACAGGAAGCAGGGATTCTTGTGGGAGCATCCAGAGTAGATTGGATTTAGTAGGGTGGAAATTAATTTTGGTTTCATCATTGGTTTCCAAGGTTGGGCGGCTGGAAGTGGAGGTTATTGAATGGATTTGTATGTATTTATGAATGCTTCCTAAAGCAAGAGTTTTCATGTGATGTCTATGAACGAGAGAGAGATGATAAGAGATGATGAGTGAAAGTTCTCTGTGAGTGAGAGAGGAAAGAAGCAATAGTTGTCTCGTAGGACTGCAGAGGAAGCTTGGATTTAGTCGGGATGGACAGAGACAAGGTCCATCAACTTTCCACTGCTGGAGAAATTCTTCAAGGCCTCTGGGGTTTCTCATCTAGTTTCCAACTGGGGCTTCTTGCTGTGTTTCTTCTATAGTGAGGGTAAGATGAGACACAGTAATCTCGATCTTGGCATTTCCAATTACCAACCCTTTGAAGGCTTTTATACACCACTTTTGGTCTAATGCTAGTAGATTTAGTAAACCAGAACAGCTTTGAAATTTTATGTGGAGGGTCAAAGGACAAAGCCAGGGATAGTCTATAGTTACAGTATATGCGGTAGGTCCTGCTATTGGGCCATGGGCTATTTCATCCCCATTTTAAAGCAACCTATCTATAAGTGTTTCGCCGAACGGGTTATTAAAATAATTATTGAATGAGTTTGTTCGGGATGCATTGAGTCCTTAGCATAGGTTATTTGATCCATAGTAAAACGTCACGTATTACATAACGCCAGTTCAATTGAATGCTTTTAGTCCCACACGGGTACTTCTAGTACTTCAGGTACTTGCCATATGGTCTATAGCTGCGAAGTAGTGCGGAATACCTATTGGTCCCTAGTTCCGGCCGAGCTGCCTGAGCTAATGATCCATATCGCTTCTGGAGCCTGCCTAAGGGGTACAATGTAAAGCTAACTTGATAAGTCAAACTAGGTCGAGATTTTCAATTGAGAAAATGATACTCAAGAAGATTAAAATTTCAACTTTGTTAAGATCGAAATAAAAAGGATAAATGTTGAATGGTGATTTCCATTAACTAGTAGTAACTCCTTGTCGTAAATAACTGCCAAAGAGCCTTTATAAGAAACGGTGATTTAAA
Source organism: Agrenia bidenticulata (assembly GCA_034694785.1). Classification (NCBI taxonomy): domain Eukaryota; kingdom Metazoa; phylum Arthropoda; class Collembola; order Entomobryomorpha; family Isotomidae; genus Agrenia; species Agrenia bidenticulata. The sequence continues at coordinate 19,921 of JAQFYM010001192.1, read as the reverse complement.
AAAAATAACCAAAAATAGGGTGCGGTTTTGAAAAGAAAATAAGACAAATTAATAAACAGCTGGATTTGGTAAGAGATGAGTTTGGAGGTAGGAATGGGACGCAGTTTGAATATATAAATCCAAAGAAGATTCCAAGTCAAAAGTAATTTGTTACTTTATTATGAGCAAATGCACAATTTGTGAAAATATGCTGATGAGAATATATACCACCGCCTGTTTACCTTTATATTGGCAATTAATGCCTTCTCAGTTTTCTTGACTCCAACCCATTCGCCCTAAAACTCAACTAATGGATCACCCAACAGGTCAATTAGCATATAAATTAATTTATTAGGGCTGAAATGATTCTTTTGAATCAACTTTGAGCTGATATGGATTTTTAGAATTTGAGATTGGACTCAGTATTGGTTGATACGCCACAGGATTCGTCAAATATTCAAGAAAGCTAGGAGTGATAGTAATTTTATGCTCGTTGAGTGATTCTTACATAAATGGGGAATGTTTTGGAAATAAAGTAATATTCATGATATCATCGCTGTGGGCAGACCACTTGCCTCATCTTATCATTTTGCCTACTTGTATAGACATTTGCTGACTGACTGCCTGTCTGTCATTTTTCTCTCTCTCTCTTCATTTATTCCTTTGACTAAATCAACAAGGACAAGGGATCCGCCCCCCGCCTCTTTAATTGGACCTCTTCACATTTAATTGGACTTCTTACTAACAAATAAGTTCGCCCGAATTATAATATCGACGAGAGAACTATTTACTTTACTTCTCAAATGGAATAGTAATCGCCAAACACGACCCAAACTAAATTCAAATTATTAAACATTTCAAATAGCGCATACCTAGGATTTTCTATCCGTATCTTTATACAGCTATTAGAGAAAAACAATAGGATTTACATATCTAAGTCCTTCAATAACATCTTACTGAATCGTTCAAAATTAATGGATGGTGTAGTTTATATCAAATCTTAGAGAAATTGTATCCATCAATAAAATGTTTTGATGGCGATATAAAATGCTTGTTAAATGTAAAGAAACGGGTCCATGAAATTTAAGCTTTTTAATTGCACAATATAGTTATCAGTGGTAACTAGATGCCTAACATCGGGGATCAAATTACAATAAATATCATTTATGGTCAATCTACACTTCCACTTCAGTTTGGACGGGTAATAAATATGTAAGTGGTTTCTTTCTAATTAGATTTTATTAAAACGAATAGTTTGAAATTACCTAAGTCTTTGTGCATTTTAGGTATGCGACAACTTAGATTTTGTAGAAAATTGGCTTAAAGATTAAATGATTTTTAAACTTGTTAAAGAATTCAATTCATTCAATTAATAAGAATATATTCCTTATAATTTTCATGAATATATTACCGGAATTTTGTTATCATCTACTATCCCCATCTTTAAATGTTTTAAATGGAATTTTCTAGCCTTCGTAATGTTGAATTTATTTATTTATTTGTATTCGCAATTTGTTTATATATATTTGTCCAAAATTCTGAAGAAAAAATGGAAAAGAAAGGGGTTTTTGCTAAGTTGAGTTTAGGTACAATCTCCAGCTCAATCATTCGTAAAAAGGATGCTTTTTCCTAATATGCAAACCTTGGAATCCCCATGGGCTAAATTGATCAATATATCTCAAGGGAAGTGGAGGTCTTTTCCAAACCTCTTTAGCGGATTCTTGTGCCGATTGCTGTGGTAAATGAAGAGGATCAAACATTATTAAGATGACTGGAAGTAGAGAAAGGTATGAAAATAATAGGTAAAGAGATGAAAGGATTGAGAGGATTACTTTTGCTTCAAAACCCGCAAAGAAATGAGTGGGACCGTGCGTTGGTATTTGATGATGATGGCTGGTAATGGTGGATGATGAACTGAATGTTAATACGAAGATAGAAGGTTGAGGTGATTGAAGATAGGATTTGTGAATGTAAATTGCGTTCAAAATAGCGAGTGGGTTATATGACTATTTAAGGGATATATTGAGAAATACGTCTGTTTTAAAAGGTGGAGTAGTACAAAATTCCAATTTTCTTTTGTGTTGACGGCCGGTTTGGTTTTGGTTTCACCCAGGGTGGAGTCCCTTTTTACCAATCTTGGCATCCACAAAGAACCTGTTACCTTCAAAGGACAAAAATCTTGACTTATCTCTTTTCGTTTCTCAATGAATGTCCTCACTGAACACCACCCTAATTCCCTCGAAAATTCCTAATTCCTTCGAAAATTTCTTTCTCCTCGAAAAACCTCTCGTAGGGATCCTTTAATTACTAACTACAATCACGGATTAGGCCCTTAAGCTCAACCCAATAACTCGCCCAAAACAAAACATGACCAGACCAAAGTCCAGCTCGATACCTATATTCCATACCTATATTGATTCTTTATATAATCATCCTGAGAGAGGTGGAAAAATATTTGAGGTGTTTCAATTCCTTTGCAAAAAGATTCATAAGATACATCATATTATAAGGGTGAACCCTTTGTATAAACTGGGGTTTCTTTCTTACCATTCATAAGGAAGTTATTGTTTTGGAATGGAATTATTTTTAAGACAAGTGATAATCCTCAAAGGCAGAACAAATGGTCTTGAGCGACAAAGGTGATAATAACGTTTCCTATTAAAGATATTTGTTGACCCACCCAAGGCATCGCAAGGAATCCAATTACTGCATCGCCAAAAACATTTAGTTTTAGAGACGCCGGAGGAACATTAAACAGATATGATTAATTGATTCCTTATCGCGCCCTTGTGTAAGTACTACTATGAACCCTCGTAAATATAAGAGTTATAATCTCCCTTAGTCTGTTTGTTAATCCCATTTGAACTGATTTTTTTAATTTTCCTCTCCGATATTTCTCCAGATATTTACTCTATAGGTCATAAACATGTACAATATTGATGCATCCTATGAATTTCTGTACTTCTTCCTTCCAATTTGCAGGCAGTAGGGAACGAATTCGATTATATTTACTCATTTCCAGGTTGTATAATATCCATCGGCATCAAGTTTTTTTTTTAATTTTAAAAACTTCCTTCTGTGCATAGATAAGTGTTAATGATCGTTATGAATTTAAATTAAAGAAGTTTCTTTATTTTTTCTTGTAGGCACACGAATTCTTGCTCTAAGAAACTCATAATCTTAGAAACCTCAACGATTACATACTACAAATATATTTAATATGATGGTGGATTATTAGTGAAATCTCTGATGAAAATCTCACATCACTTGCTCTAGTATCATGAAATTATTATTTGGTATCAGTATTCAGTATTAATGTAAACTCCACAACAACTATCGTCAATATAGATACTTTCTCTGGTTCAATGAATAATATTTACGTACGACTTTCTTGGCCAACTACCCAGTAGGTGACACAATGCAGTGGGTTGATTATAATTATAATCTTACTGATTTGCATGCTCGAGGAGTACATTAAATAGAAAGAAACCCGGCTCAGCCTCTTTAAAAGTGTCAAATACATTTGTTTGAAGGTTTCCACCTTTCGTTTGAATTTGTTTTCGGAAAATAAAATAGAAATTTTGAACCATCTAAAACCTGTAGATTAAAATCTGTATTACTAGCATGATTTGTAATGGCAACGAAATTAGAGAGATATGAATTGGTAAGCTCGAGTCAGGTGTTTTCATTGCTATCTGTCTTGGTATCAACATTGTCCTTTTGCTTGATATTAATGTTAGCATTGTATGGAGGTGAGCTATTGTCACTCGTGCCGTCAATATTTTCAACATCGACATCATCATTGCTAATAACCTCACTGTCGTTAGCATTTTGATCATCATTGCTGTTATTGCTGCTAGGATTTTTGAGAGGGGATGATGGGACTTGTGGTGCTGGGATACCGCCGCTGTACACATTCATACCTTCACAGTCCTCCTCGTTATCCTCTTCATCCGAGTCTTCCCTTAAGCTAGAAGGGTCTTGAGAATTTGTCGTTGTGAGATCAAGTTCCATCTCCATACCTAATCCGGATTCCCCTCCCTCTCGATTTCCTCCTGTTGATAATATGAATTAATGAGGCAAGAAAACTAAGATAAGAAGCCCAAGCTCCCTTCTTTGGACAATTTTATGGCGTTTCAAGCTCAGAATACTTTAAGGGGAAATAAGATAAATCAGGCTACCTGAGCTTGTGGCTAAGTTAATAGAAGTTCCTGAGCCTTCCCCCTTGTTAGCACCCGGTGCATTGATATCTCTCACGTTGTCAGGGAGGTAGTCCTTCCAGCTTCGAAACAAGTACCGTGTGAATTTCCTCAACTGTCGGAATTTACAGTAAGTGGCACCTTCCGCTGATTCTAATTGCTGCGTTTGAATTAAGAACCCTTTCTCCTTAAATGTTTTCTCCAATTTTTCCCGCATAAGACTTTTTCTCGTTCTCCGTTTCCGTTTAAATCTGGCTAACTTACTGCGTCGACCCTCATTCTGTTGTTTGCCATCAGGGACGGAACTTGAGATAAGATTTGAGCCGCATGCATTTTCAGAAGGAGGACCTGTACCTGTACCAGAGTTACTATTATCAGATTGGGAGCTCGAGTACCCGTCTTCACCAGAAAAGGTTGGAATCGGTGCACTGCTACTGCCACTACGGCTATTTGTGTCCAAATGAAGATTATGCAGCTCCAACGCAGCAGGTAAGACGGATAGTATGGGTGGAATTTTTTGAGGTTCAATTAACCTTGATGACGAAGCTGTGGCAACGGGGCCCAGGCTAGAATTAGTTTGCAAAGAGGAAGACCGAACAGGCATGCATACGGACATTGATTTAGCACTTTTAGGTAGTGAAGAAAATGCATATTGGCAGTCCTGCTCTCCGTAATTGTCTGAAGAATTATGAAAAGAAGTTGATGAACCTGGATTCATTCCTGAGTGGCAGCTTTTCAACGACTTAACTGAAGATGAGCCACATTTGTCGGTGTAAAAGCGAAAATTTCCTCCAGAGTCGACAGAGAGCATTTTTTTTTCCTGCAGAGAAGGTTTAGCTCCTCCAGTGAATTTGAACTTACAAATTGATACTTGAGCACCAGAGTTCATTCCTGAATCCGACTGCCCAAACAAGCAGCCGCCTGCATGACTTTCCACATTTGAAACGGCAGAGGAAGGAGGGTGAACACTGGAGGAGTTGAGGAAGATATTTGAACTAGACGAAGGGGTAAGTAATGGTGACTTGATGTCAATTGGATTAGAATCATCAGGTTTTAGAGTGGGCGATCGTCTTTTTCGAGCCTTCTTAATCTGAGCATTTTTATTACACACAGGCTTGTCAAGAGCAAGTGCAAGTGGTGGAACAAACCGAACGTCATGACTCACCTTCCCCCGGGATTTTGACAAAATTGGCCCATTAACGTGGAAATCATTACCTAGACTTAGTTGAAGATTAAGATTATTGACTAGACTCAAATCACTAACAGTTTTCTCTCTCGAGTTACTTTTGGCATTTTTGTTTCCACTCGTGGGATTTCTACTGTTCCTAATACTTTCATTCAAACCCCTAATACTCTCAGAAGTGTGGCTCATTCTGCTCCCCACTTGATTCAAGTGAAAGTCACTGAACAAACTATTTGGAGAAGTCAGAGGTAGCTTCAAATTCATTATCCCAGCATAGCTGGAATTGAAATTTGTTAAGGTCGGCTGACTTTCAGATATAATGCTCGCATCTCTCATACACAAGTTCAGCGGCTCCTCCTGCCCCTTGTTCATTACCAGATCTGGTTGATTTTTTTTCCTAGTATTCTTGATCAATGAATTAGCCCCCTCTTTACTGCTTGACTGGTAGATTTTGTTTAAAGAAAGTGACGTTGTTGACATTGGATATGGCGACATGTTTGCTGAGCTCAAGATACGATTTTTTGGACCAGACATTGAAATAGGCAACAGATCTGGAGGAGAAATGGTCCAAGCTGGAGGTGGTGGGCATGTTGAGAATATCCCAGATTTCGAAGAATTCCTTTTGGAAGACTTTCCTTTAACAGAGGAACTGACTTTGGTAATAATTTTGTTCGAAGGGTATGAAGATGATGTAGAGGGAATGGGGGTGCCCGTGTTAGGTACATTAGTATACGAATTTGGGAAATGGATCCCATAGTTTTTAGAAATTAGGTGGCAAATGTCTGCTTTCTTTGGTTTTCGGCCTCGACGCGGCCGAGTGTCAAATGTCAACTCGCCCATATACGGCAAATTATTCATTAGCAACATGGGGGCTAGAGTTAATTTCTGATCATTGACCACCACTTTACTCTTCTTCCTTTTACTTTCTACCACATCACTTTTGAAACCATTAGGCTTCACTTCCTCACATCGTTTCTCACTTTGGCGATCAATCACTTTTTCAGCCTGACAAAAATCATCATTGTTATTTGATAAGACATTTGCACTAGTCGAGGTATTCCAGTCCGAGGACCCAATTGGAGCAGTTGATTTAGTTCCAATGCTTGGGGTTACAGTGGTGGTCTCGGACGGAGCCTCGGATTTCACCGATTCAGACAGAATGCCAGCTTTTGCCTTATCTATTTGAGTTGCAGTGCTTCGACCACTAAAGTCTTCATCCTTCTCAAATTCACCTTTTCCTTCTGATGAACTAATATCAGTTTTACCTGGATAATTAATCCCATCCGATCCATTACTTGTAGTTGGACATGGACTGTTATTCTCTTGATTTAGCGAGTCAAAGGGTTGAGAAGGACACTCGTTTTTAATTACTATTGTACTATCAACAAGGGAGGAAGAGGCACTTCTTGTTTTTCGATCAGTGAATGCAATTTTATGATTTTGTTGAGACGAAGTTGTTGCTCCTCTGAGCCGTTTAGATCTACTAGTCACAGGCATTGATTGGTGGTTCTTAGTTGTTGGTCTTGCTGAAGAGTTTCTTCTTGACAATGTTATTGATGATGGACACCCACTTGGGTCGACTGGTCCGCCTAATAGTTGTCCATTCCATGGGCCTTTCTTTATCTCTGATTTCTCACTAGGGCAAATATTAGTAGACTGATGAGAGGAAAACTCCTCTTCCTGACTTGATTCTTCCTTAGCAACTTCACTATCCGATTTTATTCGGTTTCTTCTTCTATTTGGACTTTTGTAGTTTTTTTTCCTTCGTAGAGCAACTTTTTCCATTTTTAAATACCAAAAATTTCATTCTTTCTCAAATGTTCTCGATAGTCAGGTTAGTCCTATTGAAATTTTTGGATTTCTGGAAGCTGGTTACACATGTAATGGTGTGACTGAATGCTATGTTTGCTATGGATGAATTGAAATTAATCCTTGAGAATTAGAGAAATTAAGAGTTTAAAATATGGGAGATTATGATATAGATTTTAGACTCGATGCAATGATTTAGAATTACTTATCAACACTTGCAATTAAAGAACTGATAGTAGTGATAGCTAATCAAAAATAGAAAGAAATAAGAAGAAGCGCTTTTTAGAAAGAGGGAATTAATTAATTAAAAGGAAAGAATTAATTAAAAATACTGAACTTAGGAAATATTAGCACTTTAAAAGAAGACAGAAGAAATAGGGAAGAGAATAGATGAAAGATTAAGTAAAGAGATTGTGGACAAGAGACAAGGAAAGAAAAGGGCCGTCGGTTCTTAGTCGGGCTGATGCTAAGAAAGTAAAGAGACAAGAAGGCTAAAACCCATCCAAATAGCTGAAGAATTTTGGTTTGGAAACATCCCATCTTGGAAACATAAGTAACGTAAAGTCCTCATGTATAGTTATAGTTGATAATCAGACTTGACTGGTGTTGCTTGAGTCTGCAAAAGGTTCAAGACTTTTTTACATCAAGCATAGTCCGCTGAATGCACGGTAAGTGGGAGGAGCAGGGTTTCGAGCGAATGCTAAACTATTTTGGGCAAATTTTTCGCACACACCATGCATCCTTCTGTATATTTTGAACCCACGTCGACTACCCTAGAATCTAGAACTTTTCTTCAGAAGCTAGTGAAGCTACTTTACTTTCCGTCTCCCCGTCTAAATGTGAAATCTCTACGCACAGCCAGGCAACAGAACAGAGTGGAGGAAAATGTCGATATTTTAAACTTACTATCTGCCCTAGTTTGAAAAGTTTTTTAGATTTTAATTTAACGTGATTGAGGATTCCCTAGTTTGGACAATCTTACGAGCATAAAGAAAATTTAGGTACTTTATTGGGTAATTAAAATCTGTTTATCTGATAGTTTGAAAAAAAAACCTCACTGCTTTATTGTAGGTTAAAGAAATAAAATTGTAAACTAATTAAACAGTGGATATAGAAGAAGAAGTGCATTTTTAAATTTTTAAATTTTTAAATTCTACAAATTCCATCTTGTCCTTATTTAAGGTTTTTTAGAGGAATCTTGGAGTATGTATAACTTGAATTGAGTCGAAACGACAGAGAGCTAATAGAAAATATAGAAGGGAATGATACCCAAATATGGATTAGGTGTCTGGACTTAAAATACCGAACTGGGTCTATTTAAATCCCGGTTTGGATCGCAGAACACACAATATATCTTCCTTGCAGTAGTAGTTCAAGGTGCTGTATGGAGCTCTTGGGCTTTTTATGATAAGCAATACAAATATTTGTCGATAACACGAGGACAAAATAATCCAAGTAGCATTTCATCCAACTAAACAAGAATCACAGTTAATAGTTTTTTTAGGCAAGTTTGAGTTAGTTGTAGAATTGATAAATAATTGCAAATTGCAGAAGCTTTGGTCGAATTTCCATATGAATAAAATAGCGTTCACGAGTATCCTCAAATATATATTTTTTTTTAATTAAAAAAAACCCGGGATCCTGGAACCTTGGCTCACATCTAATGGAGCGGGAGTAAAAAGACCCGGTGGAGCAAGAATATTGCAAAATGCAAATATCTCATCTAAAAGTTAACCCTGTGGCCTAAAAAAGTTTTGTTGTGTAGGAAAATTTTTACAAACTACTATCAAAGAAGATAGTTTCTCAAACGATTGAATGTAAATTAAATGATTTCTTAAAGACTCTGTGATTAAGTTTTCTTAAACCTAGGTTCCAATAAAATTCATTTTTGAATCTTTTGATTTCAACTGTCAACTGTAGACAGCAGATAAAGAGATTGTAAACGAAAATGTAATTTAATCAATTTAATGTAATTTAATCAATTTAATGTAATTTAATTAATTTAATTAAATTATATCGACGATATTCCCCACTAGAATTCTAGGTACAATTTTGTAATCGATTTATCTGGAAAACTAAATGATATACTTTCCTTTGTCCTCAATGTTATTTTACCCATGGCCAAAGCCCAAGCTATCACAAAGGATCTTTAAAATCAATCAAACCATAGCTATTTGAACTGAATTTGAAATTAAAGTCCCTACTCATAATTCTTTCTTACTGTCTCATCTGTGTACAGAGATGTGATAATAAAGTATGTGTAAAACCATTGATGTGTTACCATGAAGGTTTTCAAATTTTCCATAACCGTCCGATCCTCAGAGCCAAAAAGCGTATCACATAAGTAAAAAAGCTTCGGTTGTATAAGATGAAACAGAATATAAACGGTAGACCCATGAGGGTTGCTGGAAATTGGCATGGGTAGAATTTTTTGCGTGAACCGATAGAGTTGGCCAAAAGCGCCTGTAGATTGTTACTTTGAAATCCAAGTAGCAGGTCGTTCCTAGTGCATGGTGTATGTAATGTTGGATAAAATTTTGGCTCACATCTATTCCAGATTTGCCTACATGGTGTATTATATTCATAACATAAAACGCACCGGGGTTGTACTTGGTGGTATATCCGTGGTTCGTCATATTAACCATCAACTATGCCCAAATACGGTAATTTCTCTTGAAAAGTGGAAGGTGTAAAAACAACAGTAACGCTAATGCCTAATTACGAAATACTTACTTTACTTTGATTACTCATACCAACTTGTGTTTCTGCTTGAAGCTAATGCCATCTAAAAGATTGAGTCTAGTTTTGCGCTCATAATTTCATGGATTTAAACAAATCTCCTTAAAATAATATCTTCGGGTTATCCCTTCTTGCATTCATAACATGTTTGCTTCACAGTTCAATCTTCCGTGTTTGGTTTCCAGCTCCTTGCAATTTGTAATCAACACATTTTCTCACTGTTACGTGTCCAAATTTCCCATCTTTACATGTATTTAATAGCACTTTTACAAGATTGACTCCAGGCTCTGTAATCTATTAGATAAATTTGAATGTTGCTTTTACTTAATAATTGGTCATTTTGACCAGAATGAGAGCTGCGGGTGACGGAGGTAAATCCATATTTGTTAGAATCAAGTTAGATTAATTGTATAGTTTTTGGGAACAGGGTAAGACGCACTGTTTAGAATAGCGCTGATGATTAAAAGATGTTAGATGTGGATAGAGCATAATATGGATTAGAAAAGTGTATAGAACAATTCGAAAGGGAAAAAACTCCAGGAAGTAAATATACGACAAGTACATGGCCACTATATGTCTACATTGTTTTTTAACCTGAGGATGGATGCCACGTGCGACAAACAATTTGCTTCTTCAATTCAATCTAGATCGGGGTTTGACGTAATTCTAGGCCCAGATGAAGGCAAAAAGGGATAGTAGCTTCTGTCTACTCTCGATTCGCTTTAAAATGTTCTATTCTCGTCTTTTCTACATTCAGTTATCTCACCTTATTTTAGGAACTCCTACAAAACCAGCATCTCAATGCAAACCCTTTCACTTCTGTTAGAAACAATCTCATAGCTAAAATTCCAGTGTCACTACTTTTGAACTTGTAGGTGCTAGGAGAATGCGTTTTTGAATACGAAAGTGATAGCACAAAATTAATAATGGTTCATATAATTTCAATGAAATTCAATAATTTTAATATTTCTCTTGTTTTAAGAAATTTACTTGGATTAGATAGGATATCTAGAGTGTGTATGCATATTAATAATCTAAATTTAAGTCGGCTCAAAAAATTGGATTCTTGGTTGCAAATTCTATCGCAAATTGTTGGACATTATTTGTTTAAATAGCATGTTTAAAAAACTTGGGAGTATTTCTGCCTGACTGATAACCTGCACAGGCTGAAATGTTATATCTTTATAACTAATAAATATGCCGTTAAATCTGGGAAAGGTGTGACTGAAAATCTCTTATTCAAACTATTCATTCTGACACTTTGGACAGTTGTTGGACATGGTCAAATTGTCAACTCTGTGAGATCTAAGAGCCAGACAGTTGAGAATGGACTGCGTGTGCGTACTTATTATGTATTGTCATAAACTCAAGTTATTGTTGATTTTTCCAGCTTGGAGGTGTCAATCATTTCTGAAGTGATGAATAACCAGAATAACTCCCTGCTGTTCAATCAGCACATGTTTTTCTTATGGCTTCTCTAAGGTCCTTTGAAGCTTTTTATGAATGGAAATATTCAAGTGTCCTCATTCTTCACGGTACTAAATAGACCAGCAGAAGTTATAAGGACGAATATTCATATGCAAAATTGGGAAACATAACGCACAGGGACTATTAAGTGACGGCAGTTCTTAATCACCCCGGGTATTGATTAATCTAATTGAAACTCGGGTAAACAAAATGGATTAAAGAAAGTGAACTAAAAGTGGCATTGTTCTTGTTAAGGAAAACAAAGTTTAGCCATTGGTTGTAATTGATAATGAGTTTATCAGTTTATCAGTGAATGAAATCGGGTGGATGATATTTGTAATAGAATTGGAGATAGATTTATGCGTATGATAATGTTGAGAGAAATATGGCTGGATGTAAATGCTGAATAAGGAGCAGAAGTTGATGATGGAGAGTTGGTAAATATTTTTAAAAGAGGATCTTCTTTCTGCAATGTATTTGGTAGTAGTTGGGACCTTGTGTAGTGATTCAGAGTTGTTCTTGCGTGGGCAAATTCCTTGTATTTTAGATTAACCATCTTGATTTTTTTGGATTGACTTTATTGGCTGCAGTCAATAATCGAATGGAATGGGCATTGGTTTTTCTTTATTATTACAGTTTCTCATTCAATTTCGTATTCTTCAGCTATTCCTATTGCCGTCGCCGTTGCAATTCGTATAGGCGATAGGAGATTGGAGAGGGAAGCCTGGGCCGTTTTTTTCATTATTTATTCTTATGGTGTTCATCAATAGATTTTTTGGCATGTCGTCGTCTCCCAGTCTTCTTGGCTGTATTTGGCTTACTTATTATATTTTATGCATTGGGCATTGGGCTTGACTTTTTTTGTATTGAAATTATTACAAGGGAGGAACCTCTTTTACTACTTACTGCTCCATGTTTAAATTCATAATGTGGTTATAAAAGGAAAATACTTATCTGGTCATTGAGGAGTTGGGCTCCCATTTAGTTTACAAAAAAAATTGCCCTTTTCTCCTATGCTCGTCTGATTATCAGATTCAGAAGAATCTTGCTTTTATTAAGGTGAGATATTTGACTTTGTGGGTCTGCCTTTATTATATCCTTTATGTTGTTGGACAGGGAGCTGAATACTTAAGTAAGTGCTTGGTGATATATATATGTATAATTTATTTTCTCCTTTATCATGTCCCTTGTAATGGATGTTTAATGTGTTTGTCTTACCTTGGGAATCCAGATTGATTTGATTTGTCTTGTCTACAGCCTCTTCCCTGTGGTTGGTACTCATTTTGTTTGTTGTACAGGGAGCCGGTCAGAATTCTCTCAATTGCATTTGATAAATGTTTTATAAATACGTCTCTTCTCTCCTTATTCAATTTATCAACCAACTTGGGTTGGGGATTAGGGATTATCTATGCATAAATACGATATGCCAAGCTTCATTATTAGCTTATTCGCTCGGGCTTGAAGGATCATCCTTCTTTAGCTCTTCTGATTGTCTGACACTTAGCCCAATGACACATTGCAAGGGTGACCTAGGACACGGCAATTTTTTTAGCTTACATATCTCATATTAGAGCAGTTATACAGGGATATGTTTCGCCCACAAACGTCCTCATACCTCAAGAAAAATTACTTAACAACAAATATTACAACTGGGGGACTAAAATTTATTCGGAAAGTCAGTAATAAGATCCGAACAGCTAAGACGGGTCTCATCGAAGCTGATTGGGGTGGATAGTCTCAAGGGAGTAGCCAGCAATGTAAAGCTTCTTAAGTACATAAAGGTCACTTCAATTGGATTCAAATGGTTGAATTCTGATGAGTATATAATCATAGAATATCTAGCGATGTCAGAGTCAGAGACTCACTCTGCCAGAACGGTGTGTTATTGTATGAATGAATGACACAAATGTAATAAGTAATACTACTGCTGAAGCTAATGCTTACAATCTTACAAGTTACAACATGTATAGGCTAGCTGCTTCCTTCCTCTAATAAGGAATAAATGTGATCGTAAAGATTGGATTATTGTAAGTAAATTTAACAGGGCTTGGGTTTCAGTCTTCACCTTTAAAAGATACAAGAGTCCAGAGAGGAGGGCCCTTCTAATAAGAAACTGAGAAGGATCTGATAGTGGGAAAGCGATATGGGGCTTTATAGTTTATAAGGAAATAATATAATTTAACATTATGGGTGTGGATCGGTTTACAACAGTGAACATGCAGACACCACCACTAAATTACTCTCAGCTTCATTGCGCTGAACTATATATCATTCATATTCGTTTAAATACGATTGTCAATGAACCACATTTGTATCTTTTGTTTCAAATTGTCTATACTCAGTTCCCAGTTTCTTATTTCCAATTAAAAAGAGGCATATAATGACAGCTTTAATAGAAGTGGATTTTCCTGAATCTCAAATTCTAACGATTTTGGATGCTTTATAATTCAGCAATAGATTCAGATGCGGATGAAGCTATTTTGTTACTTGTATTAGTTGCCTTGTTTTTTTACCGAGTTAAATAGATTTTGGGTAAATGTCTGATTTTCATTATTATCAACGAGAAAATCGTTTGTTCATAAAGATCCATAAATAATCGTAAATTTAAAAAATCTTTTAGGTCGTAACGATTTAATGATTTTACTAGTTTTTACTGAACTCCGAATCGTATAAAATACAAAAATATCAAGAAATTCGAAGTTCGTAATAATAGTTCATTTAATCTTATTCTTATTGATTTTAAAAATACAAAAAAATACAATTTAAGATATACATAGGACTTCTATAAGACACATATAGGTTTTAAAAGTTCATCTCAGCGCCTATGCATTGAACTCTGATTTTTTATCCTAGCATTTTTATTTTGTGTTGATGTACCTTTTACTAAATGTAATTTTTTAAATTTACATTTACATTTTATTGAATGATTTTGTTATTGTATTGATCCTAGTATTAATGATTTGATCTTAAAAAAATTGTTTTAAAATGAACGTTTTGGATATTATTGTAATGAATAGGCTATATCGCCTTCACTAATAAATATAAAATTGAAGTTAATTCAAATGAAAGCAAATGATAATCCATCATAACATTAGGTTCAATGAATGCACTGAATTATTACGACAATAACATATGCAATCAGATAAATAATGCTAGCCATTCATCAACTAATAATCAATGATATATGAACGAATAAAAGCTCATTTTAATAAGCCTGATCCGCCTTGCCTTCATAATTCAATCAAATGTTGCCTTTCTTTATTATAATTTTACTCTGCATACTTTTGAATTGAAACTTTTACTGTATATTTTCAGCCGTTAAATAACAGTCTTTGTATCATCTATATATTGTATGAAGGTAATTGATATCAATTCTTAATACTCAGAAAAAGTCTTCTGAATAAATCATTATGACTGTGTATTTTTAATTAATTTAAAAGAGTTGTGTCCTCCTGGACGAGATCCGTAGAATCTTTAACGGAATAAAAAATAAACAAAGATTAAATACCTTTCGATTTACTGTTTCAAATTTATTCAGGTTTAATACTTTTTTAATGCACCGTCTCATCAATTAATACACTTCCCCCATAAGTCTTCACTGTATTTTATTTTCACTCAAAAAAATACAAAGTCAACTAAAAGAGAAGGGTCACGTGTCACGTAAAACTAAAACAGTTGAATAAATGTTACCCCAGATCCAGAAAATGTCTATCAGAGGATTTCCCTTAAGTAGAAACAACCCTCTAACAGTTGAGAGTGGGATCACTATAGTTGGAAAATATTAAGATTTTCAGATAATCAGAGGTAATCCTTCAAAATGAGATGCGACTTCGATGAAAATATAGATTAAAATCGTTGATCCAACCACATAGTTTTTTTGGACTTATCAAATCTCTTGTAAAACGTGATTGTAAACTGATTAGGGATACAACTAGTATGGGATGTTTAATACCATAAATAATATTAAATTGCCACATTACATTATATTATCTTGCTAACCAGAAACGAGCCAGCTTAGGACTCTATGTAAAGGCGTGTGTGTATCTCTTGGTCTTGGGCCTTAAAATCAGCATCCCATGCCAAATTTGCAATGGGAATAGTTTGATTTAGACCAGTCTTAGAAACTTTTAAACATCGATAGAAATCACATTTTTCATGGTTCTCTCTAGAATTGACCAACTAAAGAATCTGGATGAGATTCCCCTCAGAGCTTTGAGAAGGTGAGATCTGAGATGTGAGCTGAGGTCTTATAGTGCAAAAGCATAAATAGGAACTGAAATCCCACATATGTATTCATTTTCTGAGACTGTTAATCCACAATTATTAGGCATGCATATCAAATCGAATTGAAAATTAAATCAACAATGCCCATATGAGGGTGTGTGAAAAAAATTGTAAAATATGCACCACTCACACGCTTTTGAGAATATTTGCCTTAAAAGTCGACAAACCGTGGTCGTATATAACAATAAATACACTCTAGATTTTAAGGCTTCATTATTAGCCCGTTTTTTGCAACTGATCGGGTTGTCTTCTGCTCTGTGGGGAAGATGTGTATTTTTTAATATTAACTCTCAAGTGCTATTTAGATAAGAAACTTGAAGATACTAAGAACCCTTAAAAACAATAACAATGATAATGAACTCTCGAGTCCTCACAAGTCCTATAAACATATAAACACGTGTGTTGCATGTATGTGACGCGTCTTTCTTTTTATTGTATGGAAGGGTATTTATCTTGTCCTACAAATCTTGAATCCTTTGCACTCCAATTGGATTGGACTCATCACAGCCAACATTCATTTTTATCTTTATTGCTCTATGCATGAAATTTGGCTGAAATTGCAACAATGAAATCCAAACAATTCCTTAAACGTTTTATTTAACACACATTCTCAAATGTCCGCTGATTGAGAAGTGTGTCCAATGAATATGCAAGGAAATGAATGACACATTCTCGATTCTCGTCCATCTTCTAATTCCCAGTAATCCGACTTACACTAGTAACACTTGAACCTCCTTTTATCTTTTACACGATATCCCACCTTCATATTTCTTGGGGTCCTAGGTTGATATCCCGAAAATGAAATTCCCGAATATGCATATTCCAAGTTTTTTTTATCCCCGAGGGCGTTTAACCCTGTAAGATTTCAGCCCGAATGCATAAATCTATAAATCATTTGATAATGAATTTGAACTTGCTTTTTCCAATTTTGCTTGTCAGTAGCATCTTGGGTTCGGTTCAGTAATGTCTCAATCCACTGATTTACCAACATTTGTAAAAAGCAATAAACCAGGTTCCTAAATACCAAGTGTCATTTGATGGATATTTATACCATTATGGTTTGAAGACACTGAATGTCGATTATTACAAGTGCTTTAGCGTTTGTCCCCCCTGATGTAGTTCCAAGATTCGGAACTCAGGGGTCAGTTTTAAGCTTCTGAATCTATCGGAAAAATATTCAGTTATTTCCATGAAAATCATGTCGGCTTCACTTGGAAAGATGTAACATTTAAATTAAAAAAATTAAATTAAATTCAATTTTTTGAAATAGTATGTTCAAAATTAGAATATTGCCGGATGTATTTCAAACTTAATATGTTTATTTGTTTGTTTAGCCTTTATTTTTCTTACGATGCAACCGGTCAAAACAATAAGTCTGGTCTTCCCCGGGACGACAAAAATAACAACTAGTTAAACTTGAATAAAATATTAAATAATACTAAAGTTTGCTAGAGATTTGTAATAAGCTATATTGTAAATGAGTCTTTCTTTCCTCTTATTCATTATACAGTCTGTGATAGAAGCTCTAGACAACTAACTGTAGGGAGAGGAAGGATCAATAAATATGTCTTTGATAAGCCAATAATGGAAAACTCCAGTTTTTTCTCTCTTACAAATCGCTAAAAATTCTTTGAAAAAAATTACCCAGACGGTTCAATTAAACATCTTCTCTATAATTTTTTTAAATGTTTGTTTTACTGCTCCTCCATAAATATTGCACCAATTTGAAAGCTGAAAAGCTCACTCGATAGATAAGAAGGCTGGAGTCATGTAGTAACGATGCTGCACTGTCGAAAAAATCGACCCTTCAATTTCAAAAAGATCAACTCATTTTCCCATGCCTTATTAAGTATGTACATAGGAAGAAGGGAGTGATTGACTCAACTATTCACCCCCCCCCCCCGCCCCTCCGACACCCCACTCGCACTCTCCATTAACTACAACCTATCTACACAATTTAAAAACCATCCGCGATACCGGTCAGATTAATAAACATACCGATCCGATGAATAAACCTGCCGTTGATATAGTTGATAAAATCGGCCCTTCACTTCAAAATGGTCAAACGGTTAATATTTGTTAAGTTGAATAGTATATAATTTCGAAAAATGTTAATTTAATTGAAAACGTTAGCGGGGAAAATCATGAAATTTACCCTTAAACTTGGGATTTAGTTTTATAAAATTGATTGTCTATAAAACCCCAACCCCTCGAAAGATATTTACTTGAAATGTTTTACTCGAAAGGCTTTACTTGAAAGGATTTACTCGAAAAGTACTTGAAAGGAACGGTATTTTGGCCCTGTGCCCTGCGGGCCTGTAATTTACTAAATTAATGACACTATTGTATGCATTTGTATGCAATTTGTATGCATTCAAACTAATTTACAGAGGAAAACGGGGATTGGATCGTCGGCTCGGCAGTGTCCGTATCAAGATAATAATTTCCACTTAATAAGAAAGGGACAAAAAGATAAACATGACCATGACATGAAAAAAACGATACAATCTCTATTGGACTTTAGAATATACAACGGCTTGTGGATTTTTAATTGTAATAATTCATTTTCAGGTAATACGTTACCCGGTCCGGGAAACTGATTTCACCTACTAAAGTGAAAATAAATCTTTGTTTTGTTATAGTTAATTGAAGAGCTTGGAACTTTGGAGTCTCATAGTCTCATCTCATGGGAAAGGGTTGAGTGGATGTGATGAGATTTGATCAAGTGGAGAGACGGTTGTGAGATGTGTGAGAGCCTCTAGTGTGTTCCTCTAGAAAAGAGGAGTCGTGATGAGTTGGCAGTGACAAGTAGGAATGTTGTCCTCACACTTGAACTGCACACGGCGAGGTAGAACATTCACGTCTCTCTCCGGCTCATCCAGATTCACATCTTCTCCGTTATTTAGTCAAGTCAAGAGTGTACGTACAGCTGGACGTACTTTACATCTTGGAATAACATAGGACTCTACTTTGGTCCGCCTGTTCGGTATTCGACCAAGGAGACAGAACACCACGGTGGCAGCAACGTGTCCATCGGCTTTTGACCAGATCGGAGTCAGTAAGTTCCGGACAGCCGAGAGGGTTTCTTATTCTCATATTTAATATTATCAACTCTCATCAGAGGAGTTTATGTGTCCACCTTCCACCTCATCATTCATAAGTCACACTTATCCATACGGCACATAGTCCGAGTGTCAAAAAGCCCGTTTTTCTATCTTGTAGCACCAGGCAGGCTCAGTTGAAGCATCAGCAGCCCTCAGCAGCCCTTCATTCACTTGATCAGAGAGGTTGGTTGGTAAGAGCAAATCTCAGATCACTTCTCTTCTGTCACTCTTCCTACTGCAAAACTGCACTCACTAGTGACTAGATAGTACTAGATACATTTGATACATACAAAACGAGGTAAGAGAGCATGGAAAGTGGCTCACCATATTTTACATGATTTGAAATTTTATTCATTTACTAGTTATTTCACTAGTTGCTCCTAGTAAGTGAAGTCTATCTCTGTTTTTTTTTAGACAGGACGAGGTCCAAAAATCTTCCGATATGAGTTCGACAGTTCCAGCTCCGCAGCAAGCTCCACAACAGTTCCTAAGAGGAATTGTCAAGCAGGTGGGTAGTTATGTCGAATCATGGTTATTTTACAGATAGTAGTTCTTTGGATGCATTTTTTTGATACGTTTGGAGTTGGTCTGTTGTTCCAAGTATTAGTTGTCTTAACGTTATGCTCACTGAACTGTTGGTTGGTTGGTTCGACTATATAGCCGGCCGGTTAATCGGTCCCTGGTCACTGGTTCTTTTATGTAACTTTTATGTTAATGTACATTGTCCATTTTCTATTTTTACTTGTAATTTTGCTTTGCGTAGGATTGTAAGGGAAGTTAAACCCTACCAAACTGAGTTCTCCAACGAAGTTTTTATTGATCCATTTATCTTAAAAACCCATGTTATGATTTTAATTTTTAATTTTAATTTTTGAAAAATGATGGGACATGAATTTTATCGTAGCTGTAAAAGCTAGAATGTTAAATCCTATTTCGCTTGAACGGTTGTATGACACGATAATCAAGGCAATACAATACAATACAAAAATTTTGGACTTTCAGAGTTTTAAAATACGTTCGCGGTATGCAATACCATATTGATTTACTCTTTGGAAAAGATGTAATTTCATGTCAGTTTTTGAAAGACTAGATTTTGTGATTCTAAAAAATATGTATAAAAATTATAGGAGTAATAGTTTATCGGTTACTAGCCGTTC